>JAJLRB010001293.1:0-50396 GCA_020976825.1 Odocoileus hemionus | reverse complement strand
GCTCACTGCTTCAAAATTTGACGGAGCCTGACTCCTCTTGAACATTGACAGGAATCCCAGTATCCCTGTGGCTACTGGAAAGGGACCCTGGGTCTCCCGACTCACCTCGAGAAGCGTCCCTTTTGCCCTGCCAAGCCTCGAAGAGACTCCTGAGGTGTCCCTCGTAACTCGACAGGAGTCCTGACTTCGTTGAACAAACACGAGGGTTGAAGGGCCATCCCCGCCGTAAGTCGAGAATGTACCCCAGGTCCCCGCCGCAACTCGCAGCAACTCGAGAAAAACCATGAGACTTCCCCCTCCAAGCGAGATGAGGCCCGATTCCCCTGCACTGCATGCAGAGCAATTCCGTGAGCCCCCTGAAACATGTCAGGAGCCTCGACTTGCTTGATGGATGTCGAGACAGTCCGCAAAAACACTGTCACAAGTAGAGAGGGACCCTGAGGTCACACCAGCATCGCGAAGGAGCTCCATGGGCCCCAAATCAACTCGAGATGAGGCCCGCTTCCCCTGCATTGACTCCAGAGCCATCCCCCGTTCCCCATCAAACACGACCTGAGGCTTGACTCCCTTTAGGCAACTCCAGAGGTTCCCCGAGAACAACAACGGGCCAAGTCTAGAGGAGTACCAAGTTCAGCAGAGCAACTCGAGGACTGCTCCGTGTACCCCAAATTGCCTCGAGATGAGAGCTGATTCCCTGGCTTAGACTCAAGACGTAGGCCACCTTTCCACAAGCCCCTCAAGAGGAGGCTTCTCTCAGCAATAGGTATGAGGGAGGGACCCTGAGATTGCTGCCTCAATGGGCATATACACCGAGAAGCCCTGACTCGAAAGGAGGCCGGTTTCCTTGCAGTGGCTTGAATACAGTCTAGTCTTTCATCTCACAAGCTGAAGGGATGTCTGCACCACCTGTGGAGTCCCTAGAGAAAGCCCTAGGTCCCCGACTCCTTTCGACGGAATGCCTCACATGCCTCTGACACCTCGAGAGGCACGCAGAGCTCACTGCTTCAAAATTTGACGGAGCCTGACTCCTCTTGAACATTGACAGGAATCCCAGTATCCCTGTGGCTACTGGAAAGGGACCCTGGGTCTCCCGACTCACCTCGAGAAGCGTTCCCTTTTGCCCTGCCAAGCCTCGAAGAGACTCCTGAGGTGTCCCTCGTAACTCGACAGGAGTCCTGACTTCGTTGAACAAACACGAGGGTTGAAGGGCCATCCCCGCCGTAAGTCGAGAATGTACCCCAGGTCCCCGCCGCAACTCGAGAAAAAACCATGAGACTTCCCCCTCCAAGCGAGATGAGGCCCGATTCCCCTGCACTGCATGCAGAGCAATTCCGTGAGCCCCCTGAAACATGTCAGGAGCCTCGACTTGCTTGATGGATGTCGAGACAGTCCGCAAAAACACTGTCACAAGTAGAGAGGGACCCTGAGGTCACACCAGCATCGCGAAGGAGCTCCATGGGCCCCAAATCAACTCGAGATGAGGCCCGCTTCCCCTGCATTGACTCCAGAGCCATCCCCCGTTCCCCATCAAACACGACCTGAGGCTTGACTCCCTTTAGGCAACTCCAGAGGTTCCCCGAACAACGGGCCAAGTCTAGAGGAGTACCAAGTTCAGCAGAGCAACTCGAGGACTGCTCCGTGTACCCCAAATTGCCTCGAGATGAGAGCTGATTCCCTGGCTTAGACTCAAGACGTAGGCCACCTTTCCACAAGCCCCTCAAGAGGAGGCTTCTCTCAGCAATAGGTATGAGGGAGGGACCCTGAGATTGCTGCCTCAATGGGCATATACACCGAGAAGCCCTGACTCGAAAGGAGGCCGGCTTTCCTTGCAGTGGCTTGAATACAGTCTAGTCTTTCATCTCACAAGCTGAAGGGATGTCTGCACCACCTGTGGAGTCCCTAGAGAAAGCCCTAGGTCCCCGACTCCTTTCGACGGAATGCCTCACATGCCTCTGACACCTCGAGAGGCACGCAGAGCTCACTGCTTCAAAATTTGACGGAGCCTGACTCCTCTTGAACATTGACAGGAATCCCAGTATCCCTGTGGCTACTGGAAAGGGACCCTGGGTCTCCCGACTCACCTCGAGAAGCGTCCCTTTTGCCCTGCCAAGCCTCGAAGAGACTCCTGAGGTGTCCCTCGTAACTCGACAGGAGTCCTGACTTCGTTGAACAAACACGAGGGTTGAAGGGCCATCCCCGCCGTAAGTCGAGAATGTACCCCAGGTCCCCCCGCCGCAACTCGAGAAAAAAAACCATGATGAGACTTCCCCCTCCAAGCGAGATGAGGCCCGATTCCCCTGCACTGCATGCAGAGCAATTCCGTGAGCCCCCTGAAACATGTCAGGAGCCTCGACTTGCTTGATGGATGTCGAGACAGTCCGCAAAAACACTGTCACAAGTAGAGAGGGACCCTGAGGTCACACCAGCATCGCGAAGGAGCTCCATGGGCCCCAAATCAACTCGAGATGAGGCCCGCTTCCCCTGCATTGACTCCAGAGCCATCCCCCGTTCCCCATCAAACACGACCTGAGGCTTGACTCCCTTTAGGCAACTCCAGAGGTTCCCCGAGAACAACGGGCCAAGTCTAGAGGAGTACCAAGTTCAGCAGAGCAACTCGAGGACTGCTCCGTGTACCCCAAATTGCCTCGAGATGAGAGCTGATTCCCTGGCTTAGACTCAAGACGTAGGCCACCTTTCCACAAGCCCCTCAAGAGGAGGCTTCTCTCAGCAATAGGTATGAGGGAGGGACCCTGAGATTGCTGCCTCAATGGGCATATACACCGAGAAGCCCTGACTCGAAAGGAGGCCGGCTTTCCTTGCAGTGGCTTGAATACAGTCTAGTCTTTCATCTCACAAGCTGAAGGGATGTCTGCACCACCTGTGGAGTCCCTAGAGAAAGCCCTAGGTCCCCGACTCCTTTCGACGGAATGCCTCACATGCCTCTGACACCTCGAGAGGCACGCAGAGCTCACTGCTTCAAAATTTGACGGAGCCTGACTCCTCTTGAACATTGACAGGAATCCCAGTATCCCTGTGGCTACTGGAAAGGGACCCTGGGTCTCCCGACTCACCTCGAGAAGCGTCCCTTTTGCCCTGCCAAGCCTCGAAGAGACTCCTGAGGTGTCCCTCGTAACTCGACAGGAGTCCTGACTTCGTTGAACAAACACGAGGGTTGAAGGGCCATCCCCGCCGTAAGTCGAGAATGTACCCCAGGTCCCCGCCGCAACTCGAGAAAAACCATGAGACTTCCCCCTCCAAGCGAGATGAGGCCCGATTCCCCTGCACTGCATGCAGAGCAATTCCGTGAGCCCCCTGAAACATGTCAGGAGCCTCGACTTGCTTGATGGATGTCGAGACAGTCCGCAAAAACACTGTCACAAGTAGAGAGGGACCCTGAGGTCACACCAGCATCGCGAAGGAGCTCCATGGGCCCCAAATCAACTCGAGATGAGGCCCGCTTCCCCTGCATTGACTCCAGAGCCATCCCCCGTTCCCCATCAAACACGACCTGAGGCTTGACTCCCTTTAGGCAACTCCAGAGGTTCCCCCCGAGAGAACAACGGGCCAAGTCTAGAGGAGTACCAAGTTCAGCAGAGCAACTCGAGGACTGCTCCGTGTACCCCAAATTGCCTCGAGATGAGAGCTGATTCCCTGGCTTAGACTCAAGACGTAGGCCACCTTTCCACAAGCCCCTCAAGAGGAGGCTTCTCTCAGCAATAGGTATGAGGGAGGGACCCTGAGATTGCTGCCTCAATGGGCATATACACCGAGAAGCCCTGACTCGAAAGGAGGCCGGCTTTCCTTGCAGTGGCTTGAATACAGTCTAGTCTTTCATCTCACAAGGTGAAGGGATGTCTGCACCACCTGTGGAGTCCCTAGAGAAAGCCCTAGGTCCCCGACTCCTTTCGACGGAATGCCTCACATGCCTCTGACACCTCGAGAGGCACGCAGAGCTCACTGCTTCAAAATTTGACGGAGCCTGACTCCTCTTGAACATTGACAGGAATCCCAGTATCCTGTGGCTACTGGAAAGGGACCCTGGGTCTCCCGACTCACCTCGAGAAGCGTTCCTTTTGCCCTGCCAAGCCTCGAAGAGACTCCTGAGGTGTCCCTCGTAACTCGACAGGAGTCCTGACTTCGTTGAACAAACACGAGGGTTGAAGGGCCATCCCCGCCGTAAGTCGAGAATGTACCCCAGGTCCCCGCCGCAACTCGAGAAAAACCATGAGACTTCCCCCTCCAAGCGAGATGAGGCCCGATTCCCCTGCACTGCATGCAGAGCAATTCCGTGAGCCCCCTGAAACATGTCAGGAGCCTCGACTTGCTTGATGGATGTCGAGACAGTCCGCAAAAACACTGTCACAAGTAGAGAGGGACCCTGAGGTCACACCAGCATCGCGAAGGAGCTCCATGGGCCCCAAATCAACTCGAGATGAGGCCCGCTTCCCCTGCATTGACTCCAGAGCCATCCCCCGTTCCCCATCAAACACGACCTGAGGCTTGACTCCCTTTAGGCAACTCCAGAGGTTCCCCGAGAACAACGGGCCAAGTCTAGAGGAGTACCAAGTTCAGCAGAGCAACTCGAGGACTGCTCCGTGTACCCCAAATTGCCTCGAGATGAGAGCTGATTCCCTGGCTTAGACTCAAGACGTAGGCCACCTTTCCACAAGCCCCTCAAGAGGAGGCTTCTCTCAGCAATAGGTATGAGGGAGGGACCCTGAGATTGCTGCCTCAATGGGCATATACACCGAGAAGCCCTGACTCGAAAGGAGGCCGGCTTTCCTTGCAGTGGCTTGAATACAGTCTAGTCTTTCATCTCACAAGGTGAAGGGATGTCTGCACCACCTGTGGAGTCCCTAGAGAAAGCCCTAGGTCCCCGACTCCTTTCGACGGAATGCCTCACATGCCTCTGACACCTCGAGAGGCACGCAGAGCTCACTGCTTCAAAATTTGACGGAGCCTGACTCCTCTTGAACATTGACAGGAATCCCAGTATCCCTGTGGCTACTGGAAAGGGACCCTGGGTCTCCCGACTCACCTCGAGAAGCGTCCCTTTTGCCCTGCCAAGCCTCGAAGAGACTCCTGAGGTGTCCCTCGTAACTCGACAGGAGTCCTGACTTCGTTGAACAAACACGAGGGTTGAAGGGCCATCCCCGCCGTAAGTCGAGAATGTACCCCAGGTCCCCGCCGCAACTCGAGAAAAACCATGAGACTTCCCCCTCCAAGCGAGATGAGGCCCGATTCCCCTGCACTGCATGCAGAGCAATTCCGTGAGCCCCCTGAAACATGTCAGGAGCCTCGACTTGCTTGATGGATGTCGAGACAGTCCGCAAAAACACTGTCACAAGTAGAGAGGGACCCTGAGGTCACACCAGCATCGCGAAGGAGCTCCATGGGCCCCAAATCAACTCGAGATGAGGCCCGCTTCCCCTGCATTGACTCCAGAGCCATCCCCCGTTCCCCATCAAACACGACCTGAGGCTTGACTCCCTTTAGGCAACTCCAGAGGTTTCCCCGAGAACAACGGGCCAAGTCTAGAGGAGTACCAAGTTCAGCAGAGCAACTCGAGGACTGCTCCGTGTACCCCAAATTGCCTCGAGATGAGAGCTGATTCCCTGGCTTAGACTCAAGACGTAGGCCACCTTTCCACAAGCCCCTCAAGAGGAGGCTTCTCTCAGCAATAGGTATGAGGGAGGGACCCTGAGATTGCTGCCTCAATGGGCATATACACCGAGAAGCCCTGACTCGAAAGGAGGCCGGCTTTCCTTGCAGTGGCTTGAATACAGTCTAGTCTTTCATCTCACAAGGTGAAGGGATGTCTGCACCACCTGTGGAGTCCCTAGAGAAAGCCCTAGGTCCCCGACTCCTTTCGACGGAATGCCTCACATGCCTCTGACACCTCGAGAGGCACGCAGAGCTCACTGCTTCAAAATTTGACGGAGCCTGACTCCTCTTGAACATTGACAGGAATCCCAGTATCCCTGTGGCTACTGGAAAGGGGACCCTGGGTCTCCCGACTCACCTCGAGAAGCGTTCCTTTTGCCCTGCCAAGCCTCGAAGAGACTCCTGAGGTGTCCCTCGTAACTCGACAGGAGTCCTGACTTCGTTGAACAAACACGAGGGTTGAAGGGCCATCCCCGCCGTAAGTCGAGAATGTACCCCAGGTCCCCGCCGCAACTCGAGAAAAACCATGAGACTTCCCCCTCCAAGCGAGATGAGGCCCGATTCCCCTGCACTGCATGCAGAGCAATTCCGTGAGCCCCCTGAAACATGTCAGGAGCCTCGACTTGCTTGATGGATGTCGAGACAGTCCGCAAAAACACTGTCACAAGTAGAGAGGGACCCTGAGGTCACACCAGCATCGCGAAGGAGCTCCATGGGCCCCAAATCAACTCGAGATGAGGCCCGCTTCCCCTGCATTGACTCCAGAGCCATCCCCCGTTCCCCATCAAACACGACCTGAGGCTTGACTCCCTTTAGGCAACTCCAGAGGTTCCCCGAGAACAACGGGCCAAGTCTAGAGGAGTACCAAGTTCAGCAGAGCAACTCGAGGACTGCTCCGTGTACCCCAAATTGCCTCGAGATGAGAGCTGATTCCCTGGCTTAGACTCAAGAGTAGGCCACCTTTCCACAAGCCCCTCAAGAGGAGGCTTCTCTCAGCAATAGGTATGAGGGAGGGACCCTGAGATTGCTGCCTCAATGGGCATATACACCGAGAAGCCCTGACTCGAAAGGAGGCCGGGTTTCCTTGCAGTGGCTTGAATACAGTCTAGTCTTTTCATCTCACAAGTAAGGGATGTCTGCACCACCTGTGGAGGTCCCTAGAGAAAGCCCTAGGTCCCCGACTCCTTTCGACGGAATGCCTCCGTAGGCGTGCCTTTTGCCCCTGCCAAGCCTCGAAGAGTACTCCTGGGGAAGGTTTCCCTCGTAACTCGATCAGGACTCCTGACTTCGTTGAACAAACACGAGGGTTGAAAGGGCCATTCCCCGAACCGAAAACAATGAAGTTGTCGTGAGAATGTAACGACCCCCCCCAGGTCCCCGCCGCAACTTCGAGAAAAACAATGAGACCTTTCCCCCTCCAAGCGAGATGAGGCCCGATTCCCCTGGCACTGCATGCAGAGCAATTCCGTGAGCCCCCCTGAAACATGTCAGGAGCCTCGACTTGCTTCAGATGGATGTCGAGACAGTCCGCAAAAACACTGTCACAAGTAGAGAGGGACCCTGAGGTCACACCAGCATGCGAAGGAGCTCCATGGGCCCAAATCAACTCGAGATGAGGCCCGCTTCCCCTGCATTGACTCCAGAGCCATCCCCCGTTCCCCGTCAAACACGACCTGAGGCTGACTCCCTTTAGGCAACTCCAGAGGTTCCCCGAGAACAACGGGCAAAGTCTAGACGAGTACCCAAGTTCAGCCAGGGCAAACTCTATGAGCTGAACTCGGCTTCCGTGTACCCCAAATTGCCTTCGGAGATGGACAGAGCTGATATCCCTGGCTTAGACTCAAAACGTAGGAGTCCACCTTTCCACAATCCCCTTCAAGAGGAGGCTTCTCTCAGCAATAGGTATGAGGTAGGAACGCTGAGATAGCTTGCCGTTGTCAATGGTGGCATATACATCCGAGGGAAGCCCTGCCTCGAAAGGATGGCCCGGGTTTTTCCTTGCAGTGGCTTGAATAGTACATGTCTAGTCATTCATCTCACAAGGTGAAGGTGATGTCCCTGCCACCACCTGTTTGAGTCGAATAGAGAAAGGCCATAGGTCCCCGAGATTCGTTTCAACGGAATGCCTCAACAGGGCTTTGAACAACGCTCGAGAAGGCACGCAGAGGCTCACCGCTTTCAATAAATTGTCCGGAACCGGACTCCTCCTTGACGCATTGACGATGGAAATCCCATTATCCCTGTGGCTACTGCGGAAAGGTATCCTGGGGTCCTCCCGACACACTCCTCTGATAAGCGTCCTCTATTGCCCTGAGTCCAAGGCCTCGAAGCGACTCCTGATGTTGTCCCACGTTAACTCTCGACCAGGAGGCCAGACGTCGTTGAACCAACACGAGTGGATAGAAGGGCCATTCCGCCGCAGTAAGTCGGAGAATGTAACCCCAGGTCCGCCCAGCCGGCAAACTCACGAGAAAAACCATGGATGGGCTTCCCGCTCCAAGAGCGAGATGACAGCCCGATTCCCCTGCACTAGCCATGCATAGCAATTCCGTGAGCCCCCCGAAGACTTTTCAGGAAGCTTCGACTTCCTTAATTGGATGTCGTAGACAGTCCGCAAAACCACTGTCAACAAGTAAGAGAGGGACGCCTTATGACCACACGCAGCATTCCGCGCAGCAGATCCAATGGACCCCAAATCAACTCGAGATGGAGGCCCCGCTTCCCCTGCATAAATGACTCCAGAGCCCATCGCCAGTTTTCCCCCATCAAACACGACCTGAAGAGCTTGACTTCCCTTTAGAAGCAACTCCATAGTTTCCCCTAGGAACAACGAGGCCCAGATCTAGACGAGTACCTAAGGTTCAACAGAGCAACGCGAGGACTGCTCCGTGTACCGCCAAATTGCCTCGAGATGAGAGCTGATTCCCTGGCTTTTTAAAAGACTCAAGACGTAGGCCACCTTTTCCACAAGCCCCTCAAGAGGAGGCTTCTCTCAGCATAGGTAATGAGGAGGGACCCTGATATTGCTGCCTCAATGGGGCATATACACCGAGAAGTCCCTGACTAGAAAGGAGGCCGGGTTTCCTTGCAGTGGCTTGAATACAGTCTAGTTCTTTCATCTCACAAGGTGAGGATGTCTGCACACCACCTGTGGAGTCCCTAGAGAAAGCCCTAGGTCCCGACTCCTTTCGACGGAATGCCTCACATGCCTCTGCACACCCGAGAGGCACGCAGAGCTCACTGCTTCAAAATTTGAACGGAGCCTGACTCCTCTGAAACATTGACAGAATCCCAGTATCCCTGTGGCTACTGGAAAGGGACTCCTGGGTCTCCCGACTCACCTCGAGAAGCGTCCCTTTTGCCCTGCCAAGCCTCGAAGAGACTCCTGAGTTGTCCCTCGTAACTCGACAGGAGTCCCTGACTTCGTTGAACAAACACGAGGGTTGAAATGGCCATCCCCCCCGCCGTAAGTCGAGAATTACCCCAGGTCCCCGCCGCAACTCTGAGAAAAACAATGAGACTACCCCCCTCCAAGCGAGAATGAGGGCCCGATTTCCCCTGCACTGCATGCCAGAGCAATTCCGTGAGCCCCCTGAAACATGTCAGGAGCCTCGACTTGCTTGATGGGATGTCGAGACAGTCCCGCAAAGAACACTGTCACAAGTATAGAGGGAGTCTCCTGAGGTCACACCAGCATTGCGAAGGAGCTCCATGGGCCCCAAATCAACTTCCGAGATGAGGGCCCGCTGTCCCCTGCATTGACTCCAGGAGCCATCCCCCGTATCGCCCATCAAACACGACCTGAGGCTTGACTCCCTTAGAGGCAACTCCAGATGGTTTCCCCGAGACCAACGATCCCTAGTCTAGACTAGTACCAAGTTCAGCAGAGCAACTCGAAGACCGCTTCCGTGTACCCGAATTATGCCTTCGAATTGAGAGCTGATGCCATGGCTTAAACTCAAGACGTAGGCCAACCTTTCCACAAGCGCCTCAAGAGGAGGCTTCTCTCCGCAATAGGTAATTGAGGGAGGGACCACCTGAGATTGCTGCCTCAAATTGGCATATACCCCGAGAAGCCCTGACTTGAAAGGAGGCCGGCTATCCCTTGCAGTGTCTTGAATACAGTCTAGTCCCTTCATCTCACAAGCTGAAGGAATGTCTGCACCACCTGTGGAGGTCCCAAGAGAAAGCCCTAGGTCCCCCGACTCCTTTCGACGCGAATTGCCCTCCACATTCCTCTGAACTCCCCGAGAGGCACGCAGCGCTCACTGCTTCAAAATTTGACGGAGCCGTGAACACCCTCTGAACAGTTGACAGGATTACCATATCCCAGTGGCTACTGGAAAAGGAACCTGGGTCTCTCCGACTCACCCTCCTAGAAGCGTCCCTTTTGCCCAGCCAAGCCTCGAAGATACCTCCTGAGTTGTCCCTCGTAACTCGACAGGACTCCTGACTTCGTTGAACCAACACGAGGGTTTAAGGGCCCCATCCACCCGCCGTAAAGTCGAGAATGTACCCCAGGTCCCCCGACGCAACTAGAGAAAATACAATGTGACTTAACCCTCCAAGCGATAATAGAGCCCGATCCCCTGCACTGCATGTCAGAGCAATTCCGTTAGTCCCCCTGAAACAATGTCAGGAGCAGTTCGACTTGCGTTGATGGGTGTCCCAAGACAGACCGCAAAAACAACAGGTCCACAAGTAGAGAGGACCATGAGGTCACACCAGCAGTCGGCGAAAGAAGCTCCATGTGGCCCCCCAAAACAACTCGAGATGAGTCCCGCTTCCCCTTCATTGACCTCCAGAGCCATCCCCCAGGTTCCCCATTCAAACACGACCTGAGGCTTGACTCCTCTTTTAGGCAACTCCAAGTTTCCCGGAGAACAACGGGCCAAGTCTAGAGGAGTACCAAGTTCAGGAATCAGAGCAACTCGAGGACTGGCTGTCCCGTGTTACCCCAAATTGCCTTCGATATGAGAGCTGATTCCCTGGACGCTTAGACTCAGACGTAGGCCACCTTTCCACAAGCCCTCAAGAGGAGGCTTCTCTCAGCAATAGGTATGGAGGGAGGGACCCTGAGATTGCTGCCTCAATGGGCATATACACCGAGAAGCCCATGACTCAAAAGGAGGCCGGCTTTCCTTGCAGTGGCTTGAATACAGTCTAGTCTTTCATCTCACAAGCTGAAGGGAATGGTCTCTGCACCACCTGTGGAGTCCCTAGAGAAAGCCCTAGGTCCCCGAACTACACCTTTCCGACGGAATGCCTCACATGCCTCTGACACCTCGAGAGCACGCAGAGCTCACTGCTTCAAATTTGACGGAGCCTGACTCCTCTTGAACATTGACAGGAATCCCAGTATCCCTGTGGCTACTGGAAAGGGACCCTGGGTCTCCCGACTCACCTCGAGAAGCGTTCCTTTTGCCCTGCCCAAGCCTCGAAGAGACTCCTGAGGTGTCCCTCGTAACTCGACAGGAGTCCCTGACTTCGTTGAACCAAACACGAGGGTTGAAGGGCCATCCCCGCCGTAAGTCGAAATGTACCCCAGTCCCCGCCGCAACTCGAGAAAAACCATGAGACTTCCCCTCCAAGCGAGATGAGGCCCGATTCCCCTGCACTGCATGCAGAGCAATTCCGTGAGCCCCCTGAAACATGTCAGGAGCCTCGACTTGCATGATGGATTTCGAGACAGTCCGCAAAAACACTGTCACAAGTAGAGAGGACCCTGAGGTCACACCAGCATCGCGAAGGAGCTCCATGGGCCCCAAATCAACTCGAGATGAGGCCCGCTTCCCCTGCATTGACTCCAGAGCCATCCCCCGTTCCCCATCAAACACGACCTGAGGCTTGACTCCCTTTAGGCAACTCCAGAGTTCCCCGAAACAACGGGCCAAGTCTAGAGGAGTACCAAGTTCAGCAGAGCAACTCGAGACTGCTCCGTGTACCCCAAATTGCCTCGAGATGAGAGCTGATTCCCCTGGCTTAGACTCAAGACTAGGCCACCTTTCCACAAGCCCCTCAAGAGGAGGCTTCTCTCAGCAATAGTTATGAGGGAGGACCCTGAGATTGCTGCCTCAATGGCATATACACCGAGAAGCCCTGACTCGAAAGGAGGCCGGGCTTTCCTTGCAGTGGCTTGAATACAGTCTAGTCTTTCATCTCACAAGCTGAAGGGATGTCTGCACCACCTGTGGAGTCCCTAGAGAAAGCCCTAGGGTCCCCGACTCCTTTCGACGGAATGCCTCACATGCCTCTGACACCTCGAGAGGCACGCAGAGCTCACTGCTTCAAAAATTTGACGGAGCCTGACTCCTCTTGAACATTGACAGGAATCCCAGTATCCCTGTGGCTACTGGAAAGGGACCCTGGGTCTCCCGACTCACCTCGAGAAGCGTTCCTTTTTTGCCCTGCCAAGCCTCGAAGAGACTCCTGAGGTGTCCCTCGTAACTCGACAGGAGTTCCTGACTTCGTTGAACCAACACGAGGGTTGAAGGGCCATCCCCGCCGTAAGTCGAGAATGTACCCCAGTCCCCGCCGCAACTACGAGAAAAACCATGAGACTTCCCCCTCCAAGCGAGATGAGGCCCGATTCCCCTGCACTGCATGCAGAGCAATTCCGTGTGCCCCCTGAAACATGTCAGGAGCCTCGACTTGCTTGATGGATGTCGAGACAGTCCGCAAAAACACTGTCACAAGTAGAGAGGGACCCTGAGGTCACACCAGCATCGCGAAGGGAGCTCCATGGGCCCCAAATCAACTCGAGATGAGGCCCGCTTCCCCTGCATTGACTCCAGAGCCATCCCCCGTTCCCCATCAAACACGACCTGAGGCTGAACTCCCCTTTAGGCAACTCCAGAGGTTCCCCGAAAACAACGGGCCAAGTCTAGAGGAGTACCAAGTTCAGCAGAGCAACTCGAGGACCCCCCCCCCTGCTCCGTGTACCCCAAATTGCCTCGAGATGAGAGCTGATTCCCTGGCTTAGACTCAAGACGTAGGCCACCTTTCCACAAGCCCCTCAAGAGGAGCTTCTCTCAGCAATTAGGTATGAGAGGGAGGGACCCTGAGATTGCTGCCTCAATGGGCATATACACCGAGAAGCCCTGACTCGAAAGGAGGGCCGGCTTTCCTTGCAGTGGCTTGAATACAAGTCTAGTCTTTCATCTCACAAGTGAAGGGATGTCTGCACCACCTGTGGAGTCCCTAGAGAAAAGCCCTAGGTCCCCGACTCCTTTCGACGGAATGCCTCACATGCCTCTGACACCTCGAGAGGCACGCAGAGCTCACTGCTTCAAATGAAAACGGAGCCTGACTCCTCTTGAACATTGACAGGAATCCCAGTATCCCTGTGGCTACTGGAAAGGGACCCTGGGTCTCCCGACTCACCTCGAGAAGCGTTCCTTTTTGCCCTGCCAAGCCTCGAAGAGACTCCTGAGGTGTCCCTCGTAACTCGACAGGACGTTGTCCTGACTTCGTTGAACCAAACACGAAGGGTTGAAGGGCCATCCCCCGCCGTAAGTCGAGAATGTACCCCAGGTCCCCGCCGCAACTCGAGAAAAAACCATGAGACTTTCCCCCTCAAGCGAGATGAGCCCGATTCCCCTGCACTGCATGCAGAGCAATTCCGTGAGCCCCCTGAAACATGTCAGGAGCCTCGACTTGCTTGATGGATGTCGAGACAGTCCGCAAAAACACTGTACACAAGTAGAGAGGGACCCTGAGGTCACACCAGCATCGCGAAGGAGCTCCATGGGCCCCAAATCAACTCGAGATGAGGCCCCGCTTCCCCTGCATTGACTCCAGAGCCATCCCCCGTTTTCCCCATCAAACACGACCTGAGGCTTGACTCCCTTTAGGCAACTCCAGAGGTTCCCCGAGAACAACGGGCAAGTCTAGAGGAGTACCAAGTTCAGCAGAGCAACTCGAGGACTGCTCCGTGTACCCCAAATTGACATCCCTCGAGATGAGAGCTGATTCCCTGGCTTAGACTCAAAGACGTAGGCCACCTTTCCACAAGCCCCTCAAGAGGAGGCTTCTCTCAGCAATAGGTATGAGGGAGGGACCCTGAGATTGCTGCCTCAATGGGCATATACACCGAGAAGCCCTGACTCGAAAGGAGGCCGGCTTTCCTTGCAGTGGCTTGAATACAGTCTAGTCTTTCATCTCACAAGGTGAAGGGATGTCTGCACCACCTGTGGAGTCCCTAGAGAAAGCCCTAGGTCCCCGACTCCTTTCGACGGAATGCCTCACATGCCTCTGACACCTCGAGAGGCACGCAGAGCTCACTGCTTCAAAATTTGACGGAGCCTGACTCCTCTTGAACATTGACAGGAATCCCAGTATCCCTGTGGCTACTGGAAAAGGGACCCTGGGTCTCCCGACTCACCTCGAGAAGCGTTCCTTTTGCCCTGCCAAGCCTCGAAGAGACTCCTGAGGTGTCCCTCGTAAACTCGACAGGAGTCCTGACTTCGTTGAACCAACACGAGGGTTGAAGGGCCATCCCCCGCCGTAAGTCGAGAATGTACCCCAGGTCCCCGCCGCAACTCGAGAAAAACCATGAGACTTCCCCCTCCAAGCGAGATGAGGCCCGATTCCCCTGCACTGCATGCAGAGCAATTCCGTGAGCCCCCTGAAACATGTCAGGAGCCTCGACTTGCTTGATGGATGTCGAGACAGTCCGCAAAAACACTGTCACAAGTAGAGAGGGACCCTGAGGTCACACCAGCATCGCGAAGGAGCTCCATGGGCCCCAAATCAACTCGAGATGAGGCCCGCTTCCCCTGCATTGACTCCAGAGCCATCCCCCGTTCCCCATCAAACACGACCTGAGGCTTGACTCCCTTTAGGCAACTCCAGAGGTTCCCCGAGAACAACGGGCCAAGTCTAGAGGAGTACCAAGTTCAGCAGAGCAACTCGAGGACTGCTCCGTGTACCCCAAATTGCCTCGAGATGAGAGCTGATTCCCTGGCTTAGACTCAAGACGTAGGCCACCTTTCCACAAGCCCCTCAAGAGGAGGCTTCTCTCAGCAATAGGTATGAGGGAGGGACCCTGAGATTGCTGCCTCAATGGGCATATACACCGAGAAGCCCTGACTCGAAAGGAGGCCGGCTTTCCTTGCAGTGGCTTGAATACAGTCTAGTCTTTCATCTCACAAGCTGAAGGGATGTCTGCACCACCTGTGGAGTCCCTAGAGAAAGCCCTAGGTCCCCGACTCCTTTCGACGGAATGCCTCACATGCCTCTGACACCTCGAGAGGCACGCAGAGCTCACTGCTTCAAAATTTGACGGAGCCTGACTCCTCTTGAACATTGACAGGAATCCCAGTATCCCTGTGGCTACTGGAAAGGGACCCTGGGTCTCCCGACTCACCTCGAGAAGCGTTCCTTTTGCCCTGCCAAGCCTCGAAGAGACTCCTGAGGTGTCCCTCGTAACTCGACAGGAGTCCTGACTTCGTTGAACCAACACGAGGGTTGAAGGGCCATCCCCGCCGTAAGTCGAGAATGTACCCCAGGTCCCCGCCGCAACTCGAGAAAAACCATGAGACTTCCCCCTCCAAGCGAGATGAGGCCCGATTCCCCTGCACTGCATGCAGAGCAATTCCGTGAGCCCCCTGAAACATGTCAGGAGCCTCGACTTGCTTGATGGATGTCGAGACAGTCCGCAAAAACACTGTCACAAGTAGAGAGGGACCCTGAGGTCACACCAGCATCGCGAAGGAGCTCCATGGCCCCCAAATCAACTCGAGATGAGGCCCGCTTCCCCTGCATTGACTCCAGAGCCATCCCCCGTTCCCCATCAAACACGACCTGAGGCTTGACTCCCTTTAGGCAACTCCAGAGGTTCCCCGAGAACAACGGGCCAAGTCTAGAGGAGTACCAAGTTCAGCAGAGCAACTCGAGGACCTCTCCGTGTACCCCAAATTGCCTCGAGATGAGAGCTGATTCCCTGGCTTAGACTCAAGACGTAGGCCACCTTTCCACAAGCCCCTCAAGAGGAGGCTTCTCTCAGCAATAGGTATGAGGGAGGGACCCTGAGATTGCTGCCTCAATGGGTATATACACCGAGAAGCCCTGACTCGAAAGGAGGCCGGCTTTCCTTGCAGTGGCTTGAATACAGTCTAGTCTTTCATCTCACAAGCTGAAGGGATGTCTGCACCACCTGTGGAGTCCCTAGAGAAAGCCCTAGGTCCCCGACTCCTTTCGACGGAATGCCTCACATGCCTCTGACACACCGAGAGGCACGCAGAGCTCACTGCTTCAAAATTTGACGGAGCCTGACTCCTCTTGAACATTGACAGGAATCCCAGTATCCCTGTGGCTACTGGAAAGGGACCCTGGGTCTCCCGACTCACCTCGAGAAGCGTTCCTTTTGCCCTGCCAAGCCTCGAAGAGACTCCTGAGGTGTCCCTCGTAACTCGACAGGAGTCCTGACTTCGTTGAACCAACACGAGGGTTGAAGGGCCATCCCCGCCGTAAGTCGAGAATGTACCCCAGGTCCCCGCCGCAACTCGAGAAAAACCATGAGACTTCCCCCTCCAAGCGAGATGAGGCCCGATTCCCCTGCACTGCATGCAGAGCAATTCCGTGAGCCCCCTGAAACATGTCAGGAGCCTCGACTTGCTTGATGGATGTGTCGAGACAGTCCGCAAAAACACTGTCACAAGTAGAGAGGGACCCTGAGGTCACACCAGCATCGCGAAGGAGCTCCATGGGCCCCAAATCAACTCGAGATGAGGCCCGCTTCCCCTGCATTGACTCCAGAGCCATCCCCCGTTCCCCATCAAACACGACCTGAGGCTTGACTCCCTTTAGGCAACTCCAGAGGTTCCCCGAGAACAACGGGCCAAGTCTAGAGGAGTACCAAGTTCAGCAGAGCAACTCGAGGACTGCTCCGTGTACCCCAAATTGCCTCGAGATGAGAGCTGATTCCCTGGCTTAGACTCAAGACGTAGGCCACCTTTCCACAAGCCCCTCAAGAGGAGGCTTCTCTCAGCAATAGGTATGAGGGAGGGACCCTGAGATTGCTGCCTCAATCAATGGGCATATACACCGAGAAGCCCTGACTCGAAAGGAGGCCGGCCGCTTTCCTTGCAGTGGCTTGAATACAGTCTAGTCTTTCATCTCACAAGCTGAAGGGATGTCTGCACCACCTGTGGAGTCCCTAGAGAAAGCCCTAGGTCCCCGACTCCTTTCGACGGAATGCCTCACATGCCTCTGACACCTCGAGAGGCACGCAGAGCTCACTGCTTCAAAATTTGACGGAGCCTGACTCCTCTTGAACATTGACAGGAATCCCAGTATCCCTGTGGCTACTGGAAAGGGACCCTGGGTCTCCCGACTCACCTCGAGAAGCGTCCCTTTTGCCCTGCCAAGCCTCGAAGAGACTCCTGAGGTGTCCCTCGTAACTCGACAGGAGTCCTGACTTCGTTGAACCAACACGAGGGTTGAAGGGCCATCCCCCGCCGTAAGTCGAGAATGTACCCCAGGTCCCCGCCGCAACTCGAGAAAAACCATGAGACTTCCCCCTCCAAGCGAGATGAGGCCCGATTCCCCTGCACTGCATGCAGAGCAATTCCGTGAGCCCCCTGAAACATGTCAGGAGCCTCGACTTGCTTGATGGATGTCGAGACAGTCCGCAAAAACACTGTCACAAGTAGAGAGGGACCCTGAGGTCACACCAGCATCGCGAAGGAGCTCCATGGGCCCCAAATCAACTCGAGATGAGGCCCGCTTCCCCTGCATTGACTCCAGAGCCATCCCCCGTTCCCCATCAAACACGACCTGAGGCTTGACTCCCTTTAGGCAACTCCAGAGGTTCCCCGAGAACAACGGGCCAAGTCTAGAGGAGTACCAAGTTCAGCAGAGCAACTCGAGGACTGCTCCGTGTACCCCAAATTGCCTCGAGATGAGAGCTGATTCCCTGGCTTAGACTCAAGACGTAGGCCACCTTTCCACAAGCCCCTCAAGAGGAGGCTTCTCTCAGCAATAGGTATGAGGGAGGGACCCTGAGATTGCTGCCTCAATGGGCATATACACCGAGAAGCCCTGACTCGAAAGGAGGCCGGCTTTCCTTGCAGTGGCTTGAATACAGTCTAGTCTTTCATCTCACAAGCTGAAGGGATGTCTACACCACCTGTGGAGTCCCTAGAGAAAGCCCTAGGTCCCCGACTCCTTTCGACGGAATGCCTCACATGCCTCTGACACCTCGAGAGGCACGCAGAGCTCACTGCTTCAAAATTTGACGGAGCCTGACTCCTCTTGAACATTGACAGGAATCCCAGTATCCCTGTGGCTACTGGAAAGGGACCCTGGGTCTCCCGACTCACCTCGAGAAGCGTTCCTTTTGCCCTGCCAAGCCTCGAAGAGACTCCTGAGGTGTCCCTCGTAACTCGACAGGAGTCCTGACTTCGTTGAACCAACACGAGGGTTTGAAGGGCCATCCCCGCCGTAAGTCGAGAATGTACCCCAGGTCCCCGCCGCAACTCGAGAAAAACCATGAGACTTCCCCCTCCAAGCGAGATGAGGCCCGATTCCCCTGCACTGCATGCAGAGCAATTCCGTGAGCCCCCTGAAACATGTCAGGAGCCTCGACTTGCTTGATGGATGTCGAGACAGTCCGCAAAAACACTGTCACAAGTAGAGAGGGACCCTGAGGTCACACCAGCATCGCGAAGGAGCTCCATGGGCCCCAAATCAACTCGAGATGAGGCCCGCTTCCCCTGCATTGACTCCAGAGCCATCCCCCGTTCCCCATCAAACACGACCTGAGGCTTGACTCCCTTTAGGCAACTCCAGAGGTTCCCCGAGAACAACGGGCCAAGTCTAGAGGAGTACCAAGTTCAGCAGAGCAACTCGAGGACTGCTCCGTGTACCCCAAATTGCCTCGAGATGAGAGCTGATTCCCTGGCTTAGACTCAAGACGTAGGCCACCTTTCCACAAGCCCCTCAAGAGGAGGCTTCTCTCAGCAATAGGTATGAGGGAGGGACCCTGAGATTGCTGCCTCAATGGGCATATACACCGAGAAGCCCTGACTCGAAAGGAGGCCGGCTTTTCCTTGCAGTGGCTTGAATACAGTCTAGTCTTTCATCTCACAACTGAAGGGATGTCTGCACCACCTGTGGAGTCCCTAGAGAAAGCCCTAGGTCCCCGACTCCTTTCGACGGAATGCCTCACATGCCTCTGACACCTCGAGAGGCACGCAGAGCTCACTGCTTCAAAATTTGACGGAGCCTGACTCCTCTTGAACATTGACAGGAATCCCAGTATCCCTGTGGCTACTGGAAAGGGACCCTGGGTCTCCCGACTCACCTCGAGAAGCGTTCCTTTTGCCCTGCCAAGCCTCGAAGAGACTCCTGAGGTGTCCCTCGTAACTCGACAGGAGTCCTGACTTCGTTGAACCAACACGAGGGTTGAAGGGCCATCCCCGCCGTAAGTCGAGAATGTACCCCAGGTCCCCGCCGCAACTCGAGAAAAACCATGAGACTTCCCCCTCCAAGCGAGATGAGGCCCGATTCCCCTGCACTGCATGCAGAGCAATTCCGTGAGCCCCCTGAAACATGTCAGGAGCCTCGACTTGCTTGATGGATGTCGAGACAGTCCGCAAAAACACTGTCACAAGTAGAGAGGGACCCTGAGGTCACACCAGCATCGCGAAGGAGCCCATGGGCCCCAAATCAACTCGAGATGAGGCCCGCTTCCCCTGCATTGACTCCAGAGCCATCCCCCGTTCCCCATCAAACACGACCTGAGGCTTGACTCCCTTTAGGCAACTCCAGAGGTTCCCCGAGAACAACGGGCCAAGTCTAGAGGAGTACCAAGTTCAGCAGAGCAACTCGAGGACTGCTCCGTGTACCCCAAATTGCCTCGAGATGAGAGCTGATTCCCTGGCTTAGACTCAAGACGTAGGCCACCTTTCCACAAGCCCCTCAAGAGGAGGCTTCTCTCAGCAATAGGTATGAGGGAGGGACCCTGAGATTGCTGCCTCAATGGGCATATACACCGAGAAGCCCTGACTCGAAAGGAGGCCGGCTTTCCTTGCAGTGGCTTGAATACAGTCTAGTCTTTCATCTCACAAGCTGAAGGGATGTCTGCACCACCTGTGGAGTCCCTAGAGAAAGCCCTAGGTCCCCGACTCCTTTCGACGGAATGCCTCACATGCCTCTGACACCTCGAGAGGCACGCAGAGCTCACTGCTTCAAAATTTGACGGAGCCTGACTCCTCTTGAACATTGACAGGAATCCCAGTATCCCTGTGGCTACTGGAAAGGGACCCTGGGTCTCCCGACTCACCTCGAGAAGCGTTCCTTTTGCCCTGCCAAGCCTCGAAGAGACTCCTGAGGTGTCCCTCGTAACTCGACAGGAGTCCTGACTTCGTTGAACCAACACGAGGGTTGAAGGGCCATCCCCGCCGTAAGTCGAGAATGTACCCCAGGTCCCCGCCGCAACTCGAGAAAAACCATGAGACTTCCCCCTCCAAGCGAGATGAGGCCCGATTCCCCTGCACTGCATGCAGAGCAATTCCGTGAGCCCCCTGAAACATGTCAGGAGCCTCGACTTGCTTGATGGATGTCGAGACAGTCCGCAAAAAACACTGTCACAAGTAGAGAGGGACCCTGAGGTCACACCAGCATCGCGAAGGAGCTCCATGGGCCCCAAATCAACTCGAGATGAGGCCCGCTTCCCCTGCATTGACTCCAGAGCCATCCCCCGTTCCCCATCAAACACGACCTGAGGCTTGACTCCCTTTAGGCAACTCCAGAGGTTCCCCGAGAACAACGGGCCAAGTCTAGAGGAGTACCAAGTTCAGCAGAGCAACTCGAGGACTGCTCCGTGTACCCCAAATTGCCTCGAGATGAGAGCTGATTCCCTGGCTTAGACTCAAGACGTAGGCCACCTTTCCACAAGCCCCTCAAGAGGAGGCTTCTCTCAGCAATAGGTATGAGGGAGGGACCCTGAGATTGCTGCCTCAATGGGCATATACACCGAGAAGCCCTGACTCGAAAGGAGGCCGGCTTTCCTTGCAGTGGCTTGAATACAGTCTAGTCTTTCATCTCACAAGCTGAAGGGATGTCTGCACCACCTGTGGAGTCCCTAGAGAAAGCCCTAGGTCCCCGACTCCTTTCGACGGAATGCCTCACATGCCTCTGACACCTCGAGAGGCACGCAGAGCTCACTGCTTCAAAATTTGACGGAGCCTGACTCCTCTTGAACATTGACAGGAATCCCAGTATCCCTGTGGCTACTGGAAAGGGACCCTGGGTCTCCCGACTCACCTCGAGAAGCGTTCCTTTTGCCCTGCCAAGCCTCGAAGAGACTCCTGAGGTGTCCCTCGTAACTCGACAGGAGTCCTGACTTCGTTGAACCAACACGAGGGTTGAAGGGCCATCCCCGCCGTAAGTCGAGAATGTACCCCAGGTCCCCGCCGCAACTCGAGAAAAACCATGAGACTTCCCCCTCCAAGCGAGATGAGGCCCGATTCCCCTGCACTGCATGCAGAGCAATTCCGTGAGCCCCCTGAAACATGTCAGGAGCCTCGACTTGCTTGATGGATGTCGAGACAGTCCGCAAAAACACTGTCACAAGTAGAGAGGGACCCTGAGGTCACACCAGCATCGCGAAGGAGCTCCATGGGCCCCAAATCAACTCGAGATGAGGCCCGCTTCCCCTGCATTGACTCCAGAGCCATCCCCCGTTCCCCATCAAACACGACCTGAGGCTTGACTCCCTTTAGGCAACTCCAGAGGTTCCCCGAGAACAACGGGCCAAGTCTAGAGGAGTACCAAGTTCAGCAGAGCAACTCGAGGACTGCTCCGTGTACCCCAAATTGCCTCGAGATGAGAGCTGATTCCCTGGCTTAGACTCAAGACGTAGGCCACCTTTCCACAAGCCCCTCAAGAGGAGGCTTCTCTCAGCAATAGGTATGAGGGAGGGACCCTGAGATTGCTGCCTCAATGGGCATATACACCGAGAAGCCCTGACTCGAAAGGAGGCCGGCTTTCCTTGCAGTGGCTTGAATACAGTCTAGTCTTTCATCTCACAAGCTGAAGGGATGTCTGCACCACCTGTGGAGTCCCTAGAGAAAGCCCTAGGTCCCCGACTCCTTTCGACGGAATGCCTCACATGCCTCTGACACCTCGAGAGGCACGCAGAGCTCACTGCTTCAAAATTTGACGGAGCCTGACTCCTCTTGAACATTGACAGGAATCCCAGTATCCCTGTGGCTACTGGAAAGGGACCCTGGGTCTCCCGACTCACCTCGAGAAGCGTTCCCTTTTGCCCTGCCAAGCCTCGAAGAGACTCCTGAGGTGTCCCTCGTAACTCGACAGGAGTCCTGACTTCGTTGAACCAACACGAGGGTTGAAGGGCCATCCCCGCCGTAAGTCGAGAATGTACCCCAGGTCCCCGCCGCAACTCGAGAAAAACCATGAGACTTCCCCCTCCAAGCGAGATGAGGCCCGATTCCCCTGCACTGCATGCAGAGCAATTCCGTGAGCCCCCTGAAACATGTCAGGAGCCTCGACTTGCTTGATGGATGTCGAGACAGTCCGCAAAAACACTGTCACAAGTAGAGAGGGACCCTGAGGTCACACCAGCATCGCGAAGGAGCTCCATGGGCCCCAAATCAACTCGAGATGAGGCCCGCTTCCCCTGCATTGACTCCAGAGCCATCCCCCGTTCCCCATCAAACACGACCTGAGGCTTGACTCCCTTTAGGCAACTCCAGAGGTTCCCCGAGAACAACGGGCCAAGTCTAGAGGAGTACCAAGTTCAGCAGAGCAACTCGAGGACTGCTCCGTGTACCCCAAATTGCCTCGAGATGAGAGCTGATTTCCCTGGCTTAGACTCAAGACGTAGGCCACCTTTCCACAAGCCCCTCAAGAGGAGGCTTCTCTCAGCAATAGGTATGAGGGAGGGACCCTGAGATTGCTGCCTCAATGGGCATATACACCGAGAAGCCCTGACTCGAAAGGAGAGCGGGCTTTCCTTGCAGTGGCTTGAATACAGTCTAGTCTTTCATCTCACAAGCTGAAGGGATGTCTGCACCACCTGTGGAGTCCCTAGAGAAAAGCCCTAGGTCCCCGACTCCTTTCGACGGAATGCCTCACATGCCTCTGACACCTCGAGAGGCACGCAGAGCTCACTGCTTCAAAATTTGACGGAGCCTGACTCCTCTTGAACATTGACAGGAATCCCAGTATCCCTGTGGCTACTGGAAAGGGACCCTGGGGTCTCCCGACTCACCTCGAGAAGCGTTCCTTTTGCCCTGCCAAGCCTCGAAGAGACTCCTGAGGTGCCCCTCGTAACTCGACAGGAGTCCTGACTTCGTTGAACCAACACGAGGGTTGAAGGGCCATCCCCGCCGTAAGTCGAGAATGTACCCCAGGTCCCCGCCGCAACTCGAGAAAAACCATGAGACTTCCCCCTCCAAGCGAGATGAGGCCCGATTCCCCTGCACTGCATGCAGAGCAATTCCGTGAGCCCCCTGAAACATGTCAGGAGCCTCGACTTGCTTGATGGATGTCGAGACAGTCCGCAAAAACACTGTCACAAGTAGAGAGGGACCCTGAGGTCACACCAGCATCGCGAAGGAGCTCCATGGGCCCCAAATCAACTCGAGATGAGGCCCGCTTCCCCTGCATTGACTCCAGAGCCATCCCCCGTTCCCCATCAAACACGACCTGAGGCTTGACTCCCTTTAGGCAACTCCAGAGGTTCCCCGAGAACAACGGGCCAAGTCTAGAGGAGTACCAAGTTACCAAGTTCAGCAGAGCAACTCGAGGACTGCTCCGTGTACCCCAAATTGCCTCGAGATGAGAGCTGATTCCCTGGCTTAGACTCAAGACGTAGGCCACCTTTCCACAAGCCCCTCAAGAGGAGGCTTCTCTCAGCAATAGGTATGAGGGAGGGACCCTGAGATTGCTGCCTCAATGGGCATATACACCGAGAAGCCCTGACTCGAAAGGAGGCCGGCTTTCCTTGCAGTGGCTTGAATACAGTCTAGTCTTTCATCTCACAAGCTGAAGGGATGTCTGCACCACCTGTGGAGTCCCTAGAGAAAGCCCTAGGTCCCCGACTCCTTTCGACGGAATGCCTCACATGCCTCTGACACTTCCCTCGAGAGGCACGCAGAGCTCACTGCTTCAAAATTTGACGGAGCCTGACTCCTCTTGAACATTGACAGGAATCCCAGTATCCCTGTGGCTACTGGAAAGGGACCCTGGGTCTCCCGACTCACCTCGAGAAGCGTTCCTTTTGCCCTGCCAAGCCTCGAAGAGACTCCTGAGGTGTCCCTCGTAAACTCGACAGGAGTCCTGACTTCGTTGAACCAACACGAGGGTTGAAGGGCCATCCCCCGCCTAAGTCGAGAATGTACCCCAGGTCCCCGCCGCAACTCGAGAAAAACCATGAGACTTCCCCCTCCAAGCGAGAGATGAGGCCCGATTCCCCTGCACTGCATGCAGAGCAATTCCGTGAGCCCCCTGAAACATGTCAGGAGCCTCGACTTGCTTGATGGATGTCGAGACACAGTCCGCAAAAACACTGTCCACAAGTAAGAGGGACCCTGAGGTCACACCAGCATCGCGAAGGAGCTCCATGGGCCCCAAATCAACTCGAGATGAGGCCCGCTTCCCCTGCATTGACTCCAGAGCCATCCCCCATTCCCCATCAAGCACGACCTGAGGCTTGACTCCCTTTAGGCAACTCCAGAGGTTCCCCGGAGAAAACAACAAGGCCAAGTCTAGACTGATTACACAAGTTCAGCAGAGCAAACCGAGGGACTGCTCCGTGTACCCCGAAAATTGCCTCGAGATGAGAGCTGATATCCCTGTCTTAGACTCAAGACGATAGGCCACCTTTCCACAAGCCCCTCAAGCGGAGGCTTCTCTCAGCAATAGGTCTTATGAGGGAGGGACCCTGAGATTGCTGCCTCAATGGCATAACACCGAGAAGCCCTGACTCGAAAGGAGGCCGGTTTTTCCTTGCAGTGGCTTGAATACAGTCTAGTCTTTCATCTCACATAGGTGCGAAGGGATGCTCTGCACCACCTGTGGAGTCCCTAGAGAAAGCGCCTAGGTCCCCGACTCCTTTCGAAACGGAATGCCTCACTTGCCTCTGACACCTCCGAGAAGGCACGCAGAGCTCACTGCTTCAAAATTTGAACGGAGCCCTGACTCCTCTGAACATTGACAGGAATCCCAGTATCCCTGTGGCTACTGGAAAGGGACCCTGGTCTCCCGACTCACTCGAGAAGCGTCCCTTTTGCCCTGCCAGAGGATCCACGAAGAGACTCCTTAAAGGTGGCCCTCTTAACTCTACAGGACTCCCTGACTTCGTTTGAACTAACACTAGGGTTGAAGGCCATCCCCGCCGTAAGTCGAGAATGTACCCCAGGTCCCCGCCATCAACTCGAGAAAAACCGATGAACTTCCCCTCCTCCAAGGGAGATGATGGCCCGTTTGCCCCTGCACCTGCATGCAGATCAATTCCGTGAGTCCCCCTGAAACATGTCAGGACTTCCTCGACTTGCTTGATGGATGTCGAGACAGCTTCCGCAAACAAACACTGTCACAAGTAGACAGGGACCCTGAGGTCACACCAGCATTGCGAATAGGAGCTCCATGGGCCCCAAATCAACTCGAGATGAGGCCGCTTCCCCACATTGACTCCAGAGCCATCCCCCGTTCCCCATCAAACCACGACCTGAGGCTTGACTCCCTTTAGGCAACTCCAGAGGTTCCCCAAGGAAAACAACGAGCCAAGTCTGAGGTGAGTACCAAGTGTCAGCAGAGCAACTCGAGGACTGCTCCGTGTACACCCAATAATTGCCTCGAGATGAGAGCTGATTCCCTGGCTTAGACTCAAGACGTAGGCCACCTTCCACAAGCCCCTCAAGAGGAGGCTATCTCTCAGCAATAGGTATGAGGAGGACCCGGAGATTGCTGCTCAATGTGCATATACACGAGAAGCCCTGACTCGAAAGGATGGCCGGCCTTTCCTTGCAGTGGCTTGAATACAGTCTAGTCTTTCATCTCAACAAGGTGAAGGGAAGTCTGCACCACCTGTGGAGTCCCTAAGAGAAAGCCCTAGGTCCCCGACTCCTTTCGTCGGAATGCCTCACATGCCTCTGACACCACCGAGAGGCTCGCAAGCTCACTGCATCACAATTTGAACGGTTTCAGCCAGACTCCTCTTTGAACATTGACAGGAATCCCAGAATCACTGTGGATACTGGAAAGGGAACATTTTAAAATATGTAAACCCCAGGTTTTCCCCGACTCACCTCGAGAAGCGTCCTTTGCCCTGCAAGCTCGTAAGACTCCTGAGGTGACCCTCTAACTCGAAAGGACTCCTGACATCGATGAAACAAACACAGGGTTGAAGGGCCATCCCCGCCGAAAGTCGCGAAAGTACCCCAGGTCCCGCCGCACTCGAGAAAACCATGTACTTCCCCCACCAAGCGAGATGAAGCCCGATTCCCCCTGGCAACTGCATGCATAGCAATTCCGTGAGCCCCCTGAAACATGTCAGGAGCCTCGACATGCTTGATGATGTCCGAGACAGTCGCAAAAACACTGTCACAAGTCAGAGGGACCTGAGGTCACTCCAGCATCGCGAAGGAGCTCCATGGGCCCCAAATCAACTCGAGATGAGGCCCGCTTCCCCTGCATTGACTCCAGAGCCATCCCCCGTTCCCCATCAAACACGACCTGAGGCTTGACTCCCTTTAGGCAACTCCAGAGGTTCCCCGAGAACAACGGGCCAAGTCTAGAGGAGTACCAAGTTCAGCAGAGCAACTCGAGGACTGCTCCGTGTACCCCAAATTGCCTCGAGATGAGAGCTGATTCCCTGGCTTAGACTCAAGACGTAGGCCACCTTTCCACAAGCCCCTCAAGAGGAGGCTTCTCTCAGCAATAGGTATGAGGGAGGGACCCTGAGATTGCTGCCTCAATGGGCATATACACCGAGAAGCCCTGACTCGAAAGGAGGCCGGCTTTCCTTGCAGTGGCTTGAATACAGTCTAGTCTTTCATCTCACAAGCTGAAGGGATGTCTGCACCACCTGTGGAGTCCCTAGAGAAAGCCCTAGGTCCCCGACTCCTTTCGACGGAATGCCTCACATGCCTCTGACACCTCGAGAGGCACGCAGAGCTCACTGCTTCAAAATTTGACGGAGCCTGACTCCTCTTGAACATTGACAGGAATCCCAGTATCCCTGTGGCTACTGGAAAGGGACCCTGGGTCTCCCGACTCACCTCGAGAAGCGTCCCTTTTGCCCTGCCAAGCCTCGAAGAGACTCCTGAGGTGTCCCTCGTAACTCGACAGGAGTCCTGACTTCGTTGAACCAACACGAGGGTTGAAGGGCCATCCCCGCCGTAAGTCGAGAATGTACCCCAGGTCCCCGCCGCAACTCGAGAAAAACCATGAGACTTCCCCCTCCAAGCGAGATGAGGCCCGATTCCCCTGCACTGCATGCAGAGCAATTCCGTGAGCCCCCTGAAACATGTCAGGAGCCTCGACTTGCTTGATGGATGTCGAGACAGTCCGCAAAAACACTGTCACAAGTAGAGAGGGACCCTGAGGTCACACCAGCATCGCGAAGGAGCTCCATGGGCCCCAAATCAACTCGAGATGAGGCCCGCTTCCCCTGCATTGACTCCAGAGCCATCCCCCGTTCCCCATCAAACACGACCTGAGGCTTGACTCCCTTTAGGCAACTCCAGAGGTTCCCCGAGAACAACGGGCCAAGTCTAGAGGAGTACCAAGTTCAGCAGAGCAACTCGAGGACTGCTCCGTGTACCCCAAATTGCCTCGAGATGAGAGCTGATTCCCTGGCTTAGACTCAAGACGTAGGCCACCTTTCCACAAGCCCCTCAAGAGGAGGCTTCTCTCAGCAATAGGTATGAGGGAGGGACCCTGAGATTGCTGCCTCAATGGGCATATACACCGAGAAGCCCTGACTCGAAAGGAGGCCGGCTTTCCTTGCAGTGGCTTGAATACAGTCTAGTCTTTCATCTCACAAGCTGAAGGGATGTCTGCACCACCTGTGGAGTCCCTAGAGAAAGCCCTAGGTCCCCGACTCCTTTCGACGGAATGCCTCACATGCCTCTGACACCTCGAGAGGCACGCAGAGCTCACTGCTTCAAAATTTGACGGAGCCTGACTCCTCTTGAACATTGACAGGAATCCCAGTATCCCTGTGGCTACTGGAAAGGGACCCTGGGTCTCCCGACTCACCTCGAGAAGCGTTCCTTTTGCCCTGCCAAGCCTCGAAGAGACTCCTGAGGTGTCCCTCGTAACTCGACAGGAGTCCTGACTTCGTTGAACAAACACGAGGGTTGAAGGGCCATCCCCGCCGTAAGTCGAGAATGTACCCCAGGTCCCCGCCGCAACTCGAGAAAAACCATGAGACTTCCCCCTCCAAGCGAGATGAGGCCCGATTCCCCTGCACTGCATGCAGAGCAATTCCGTGAGCCCCCTGAAACATGTCAGGAGCCTCGACTTGCTTGATGGATGTCGAGACAGTCCGCAAAAACACTGTCACAAGTAGAGAGGGACCCTGAGGTCACACCAGCATCGCGAAGGAGCTCCATGGGCCCCAAAATCAACTCGAGATGAGGCCCGCTTCCCCTGCATTGACTCCAGAGCCATCCCCCGTTCCCCATCAAACACGACCTGAGGCTTGACTCCCTTTAGGCAACTCCAGAGGTTCCCCGAGAACAACGGGCCAAGTCTAGAGGAGTACCAAGTTCAGCAGAGCAACTCGAGGACTGCTCCGTGTACCCCAAATTGCCTCGAGATGAGAGCTGATTCCCTGGCTTAGACTCAAGACGTAGGCCACCTTTCCACAAGCCCCTCAAGAGGAGGCTTCTCTCAGCAATAGGTATGAGGGAGGGACCCTGAGATTGCTGCCTCAATGGGCATATACACCGAGAAGCCCTGACTCGAAAGGAGGCCGGCTTTCCTTGCAGTGGCTTGAATACAGTCTAGTCTTTCATCTCACAAGCTGAAGGGATGTCTGCACCACCTGTGGAGTCCCTAGAGAAAGCCCTAGGTCCCCGACTCCTTTCGACGGAATGCCTCACATGCCTCTGACACCTCGAGAGGCACGCAGAGCTCACTGCTTCAAAATTTGACGGAGCCTGACTCCTCTTGAACATTGACAGGAATCCCAGTATCCCTGTGGCTACTGGAAAGGGACCCTGGGTCTCCCGACTCACCTCGAGAAGCGTTCCTTTTGCCCTGCCAAGCCTCGAAGAGACTCCTGAGGTGTCCCTCGTAACTCGACAGGAGTCCTGACTTCGTTGAACAAACACGAGGGTTGAAGGGCCATCCCCGCCGTAAGTCGAGAATGTACCCCAGGTCCCCGCCGCAACTCGAGAAAAACCATGAGACTTCCCCCTCCAAGCGAGATGAGGCCCGATTCCCCCCCTGCACTGCATGCAGAGCAATTCCGTGAGCCCCCTGAAACATGTCAGGAGCCTCGACTTGCTTGATGGATGTCGAGACAGTCCGCAAAAAACACTGTCACAAGTAGAGAGGGACCCTGAGGTCACACCAGCATCGCGAAGGAGCTCCATGGGCCCCAAATCAACTCGAGATGAGGCCCGCTTCCCCTGCATTGACTCCAGAGCCATCCCCCGTTCCCCATCAAACACGACCTGAGGCTTGACTCCCTTTAGGCAACTCCAGAGGTTCCCCGAGAACAACGGGCCAAGTCTAGAGGAGTACCAAGTTCAGCAGAGCAACTCGAGGACTGCTCCGTGTACCCCAAATTGCCTCGAGATGAGAGCTGATTCCCTGGCTTAGACTCAAGACGTAGGCCACCTTTCCACAAGCCCCTCAAGAGGAGGCTTCTCTCAGCAATAGGTATGAGGGAGGGACCCTGAGATTGCTGCCTCAATGGGCATATACACCGAGAAGCCCTGACTCGAAAGGAGGCCGGCTTTCCTTGCAGTGGCTTGAATACAGTCTAGTCTTTCATCTCACAAGCTGAAGGGATGTCTGCACCACCTGTGGAGTCCCTAGAGAAAGCCCTAGGTCCCCGACTCCTTTCGACGGAATGCCTCACATGCCTCTGACACCTCGAGAGGCACGCAGAGCTCACTGCTTCAAAATTTGACGGAGCCTGACTCCTCTTGAACATTGACAGGAATCCCAGTATCCCTGTGGCTACTGGAAAGGGACCCTGGGTCTCCCGACTCACCTCGAGAAGCGTCCCTTTTGCCCTGCCAAGCCTCGAAGAGACTCCTGAGGTGTCCCTCGTAACTCGACAGGAGTCCTGACTTCGTTGAACAAACACGAGGGTTGAAGGGCCATCCCCGCCGTAAGTCGAGAATGTACCCCAGGTCCCCGCCGCAACTCGAGAAAAACCATGAGACTTCCCCCTCCAAGCGAGATGAGGCCCGATTCCCCTGCACTGCATGCAGAGCAATTCCGTGAGCCCCCTGAAACATGTCAGGAGCCTCGACTTGCTTGATGGATGTCGAGACAGTCCGCAAAAACACTGTCACAAGTAGAGAGGGACCCTGAGGTCACACCAGCATCGCGAAGGAGCTCCATGGGCCCCAAATCAACTCGAGATGAGCCCGCTTCCCCTGCATTGACTCCAGAGCCATCCCCCGTTCCCCATCAAACACGACCTGAGGCTTGACTCCCTTTAGGCAACTCCAGAGGTTCCCCGAGAACAACGGGCCAAGTCTAGAGGAGTACCAAGTTCAGCAGAGCAACTCGAGGACTGCTCCGTGTACCCCAAATTGCCTCGAGATGAGAGCTGATTCCCTGGCTTAGACTCAAGACGTAGGCCACCTTTCCACAAGCCCCTCAAGAGGAGGCTTCTCTCAGCAATAGGTATGAGGGAGGGACCCTGAGATTGCTGCCTCAATGGGCATATACACCGAGAAGCCCTGACTCGAAAGGAGGCCGGCTTTACTTGCAGTGGCTACTCGTAACTACTAGTCCTAGTCTTTCATCTCCCAAGGCTGAAGGGATGTTCTGCTGCGCCAACTGTGGAGAGTCCCTAGAGGGGGATGGGAATCAGGCCCCCCCTTTTAGGTCTCCGAATCCTTATAAGAAGGGCAACTGCCTCAACTCAACATGCTCTGACACCTTCAGAAAGAGTCACCGCAGGAGGACAGAGTAGCTCACTGCTCGCTTCCAAAATTTCCATGAGCCATGACTCCTCTTCTTGAACAATGACTGGAATCCCACAGTGTTTCCCTGTGGCTTACTGTGTTAACAAGGGCTACCCTGGGTCCTCAACGACTTACCTCGAGAAACAAGAGTATGGACCCTTTCTTTTTGCCCTCGACTTAAATAAAAATTAGCCCGTAGTAGTAGAAGGGAGGACTTTCCTTGAGGTGTCCCTCACGTAAACTCGTCAGGAGTCATGTACTTCGTTTCGTCGAACCTACACGCGGGTTGAACGGGCCACACAATACCCCACCGTTATCTTAAAGTCGAGAGAAATGTATCCCATGTCCACCGCCACACACAAACCGAGAGACGCAAAAAAAAAAAAACCATGAGACCTTCCCCCTCCAAACGCGGATGAGGACCGATTATTTTCCTTCTGAAATGCAGCAGCGCAGCAAGAGCAAGGCAATTTCCCGTGAGGCCCCCTCTGAAAACATGTCAGGAGCCCCTCGACTTGCTTGATGGATCGTCGAGACAGTCCGCAAAAACACTGTCACAAGTAGAAGAGGGACCCTGAGGTCACACCAGCATCGCGAACGGGAGCTCCATGGGCCCCAACAACCCAAATCAAGTACGAGGATGAGGACCGCTCTCGCCTGCATGACTCACAGAGACATCCCCCCCCACTTCCCCTGCATTGACTCCACTGAGCCCCTGCCCCCAATTCCCCATCAAACACGACCTGAGGCTTGACTCCCCTTTAGGCAACTCCAGAGGTTCCCCGAGAACAATGGGCCCAAGTCGTAAAGAGTCTCTAGAGGTACCAAGGTTCAGCAGAGACAAATCAGCAACTCGAGGACTGCTCCGTCGTGTACCCCAAATTGCATCGAGATGAGAGCTGACTCCCTGGCTTAGATATCAAGACGTAGGCCACCTTTTCCTACAATGCCCTCAAAGAGGAGGGCTTCCTCTCCAAGCAGTAGGTTATGAGGGAGGGACCATGAGATTGCTGCCTCAATGGGCTTATACACCGAGAAAGCCCTGACTCGAAAAGCGGGGGAGTTTGGAGGCCGGCTTTCCTTGCATGTGGCTTTCCCACTTGAATACAGTCTAGTACTTTCATCTCACAAGCTTGAAGGGATGTCTGCACCACCTGTGGAGTCCCTAGAGAAAGCCCTAGGTCCCCGACTCCTTTCGACGGAATGCCTCACATGCCTCTGACACCTCGAGAGGCACGCAGAGCTCACTGCGCTTCAAAATTTGACGGAGCCTGACTCCTCTTGAACATTGACAGGAATCCCAGTATCCCTGTGGCTACTGGGAAAAATCGGGGACCCCCTGGTGGTCTCCCGACTCACCTCGAGAAGCGTTCCTTTTGCCCTTTGCCAAGCCTCGAAGAGACTCCTGAGGTGTCCTCGTAACTCGACAGGAGTCCTGACTTCGTGAACAATACAACACGAGGGTTTGAAGGGCCATCCCCGCCGTAAGTCGAGAATGTACCCAGGTCCCCGCCGCCAACTCGAGAAAAACCATGAGACTTCCCCCTCCAAAGCGAGATTGAGGCCCCGATACCCACCCTCCCTGCACTGCATGCAGAGCAATTCCGTGAGCCCCCCCTGAAACATGTCAGGAGCCTCGACTTGCTTGATGGATGTCGAGAGACAGTCCGCAAAAAACACTGTCACAAGTAGTAGAGAGGGACCCTCCTGAGGTCACACCATTGCATCGCGAGCAAAGGAATGAGCTCCATGGGCCCCAAATCAACTCGTGAGAGATGAGGCTCTCCCCCGCTTCACCGCTGCATTGACGTTGAACTTCAGAGCCATCCCCCGTTCCCCATCAAACACGACCTGAGGCTTGACTCCCTTTAGGCATAACTCCAGAGTTTTTTGTTCCCCCGAGAACAACAAAGGGGGCCAAGTCTAGAGGATGTACCAAGTTCAGCACAGACTCTGAGCAGCAACTCGAGGAACTGCGTCCGTGTACCCCAAATTGCCTCGAATGAAGAGAGCTGATTCCCTGGCTTTTTCTTTAGACTCAAGACGTAGGCCAAAACTTCACTAACAAGCCCCCCTCAAGTGGTGGCATACAGTTCTCTCTTCAGCAATAGGTATGAGGGACAAGGGACCCTGCAGATAAATGCTCTTTTGCCTCATGGGCATACTACACCGAGAAGCCACTGACTCGACAAGGAGGCAGGGTTTTTCTTGCAGTGGGAAATTGAATACAGTCTAGTCTTTCGTGTCTCAAACAAGCATTGAAGGGATGTCTCAACTGCAAAACCACCCTGTGGAACGTCTCCGAATTGTCCCTAAGGAGAAAGCCACTAAGTCCCGACTCGCTCTTCGACGGTAATGCCAACCCCCCCCCCCCCCCCCCCCCCACCCCCCCTCTCCCCCCCTCCCCCCGGCCCCCCATTCCCCACACCTATAAATAATGACTGCATGCCCCTCTGAGGCACCTCGAGAGGCACACAGAGCTCACTGCTTTCAAAATTTGACGGGAGCCTGAATCCTCTTGAACACTTGAACAGAGAAAATCCCAGTATCCCTGTGGCTACTGGAAAGGACCTGGGTCTCCGACACTCACTCGAGAGAAGCCGGGTTCCCTTTTTCCTCTTGCCAAGCCTCGAAGAGACTCCTGAGGTTGTAACCTCGTAACTCGACAGGGAACAGTCCTGACTTCGTTTTAAAGAAAAAACACGAGGGTTGAAGGGCCTATCCCATCCCGCCCGCCCGTTTTAAGTCGAGAATTGTACCCAAAGGTCCCCGCCGCCGGCAACTCAGAGGGAGAAAAAAAACCATGAGAATTCCCCCCCTCCAAGCGAGATATGAGGCAACCGATTCCCCTGCAATGCCATGCAGAGCAATTTCCATGAGCCCCCTGAAACATGTCTCGAGAGCCTCGACTTGCTTGAATGGATGTCGAGACCTACCATGTCCGCAAAAAACACTGTCACAACGTATAGAGGAGGGACCCTGAAGGTACACACCAGCATCGCGACAAATGAGCGTCCAAGGGCCCCAAATCAACTCGAAGATGGAGGCCCCGCTTCCGCTTTGCATTGACTCACAGAGCCATCCCCCGTTCCCCATCAAACCGACTCCCCCCCCCCCCACCCCCCCCCCTCCTGAGGATTGATTTCCTTAAGGGCAAATCCTGAGGTTTCCCGAGGTGAGAGAGAACAACGGGCCAAACAGTCTCTAGAGGAGTAAGGTACCAAGTTTCAGCAGACAGAGCAAATCGAGGACTACTCCGTAGTACCTCAAATTGCACTCGCAGTGATGACAGCTTGATTCCTGGCTTATACTCAAGACATACTTATTCACCTTTCCACAAGCCCGCCTCAAGAGGAGGTATTCTCTGCAATAGGTATGAGGGAGGACCTGAGATTGCTGCTCAATGGGCATTTCACCGAGAAGCCCTGACTCGAAGGAGGCGGCTTTCCTTGCAAGTGGCTTATACAGGCTAGTCTTTCATCTCACAAGTGAAGGGATGTCTGCACCACCTGTGGAGTCCCTAGAGAAAGCCCTAGGTCCCCGACTCTTTCGTCGGAATGCCTCACATGCCTATGACACTCGAGAAGGCACGCAGAGCTCACTGCTTCAACATTTGACGGAGCCTGACTCCTCTTGAACATTGACTGGAATCCAAGTATCCCGGCGGCTACTGGGAAGGGACCCTGGGTCTCCCGATCACTCGAGAAGCGTTCCTTTTTGCCCTGCCAAGCCTCGAAGAGACTCCTCAGTGGGTCCTCGGAATCGACAGGAGTCCTGACTTTTGTCTGAACCACAGAGGGTTGAAGGGCCATCCACCGTCGTAAGTCGAGAATGATTACTCCAGGTCCCCGCGCAACTCGAGGAAAGTAACCATGGAGGACTTCCCTTCTTCCAGAGAGTAAGCTTGAGATGAGAGCCGGATTCCCCTGCGCTGCATGCATGTGAGCAATTCACGGTGAGCCCCCTGAAAAAAATGTCAGGAGACCTCGACTTGCTTGATGGATGTCGAGGCAGTCCACAACAAACACTGGTCACAGTAGAGAGGGAACCTGAGGTCACACCAGCATCGCGAAGGAGCTCCATGGGCCCCAAATCAACTCGGAGATGGGCCCGCTTCCCCTTGCATTGACTCCATAGCCATCCTCCCGGTTCCCCATCAAAACACGACCAGAGTCTTGACGCCCTTTAGGCAACATCCAGAGGTTCCCCGAGAACAAGGGGCCAAGTCTAGAGGAGTACCAAGTTCAGCAGAGAAACTCGAGAGGACTGCTCCGTGTACCCCTAAATTGCCCATCGAGATGAGAGCTGATTCCCTGGCTTAGACTCAAGACGTAGGCACACCTTTCCACAAGCCCCCTCCAAGAGGAGGCTTCTCTCAGCAATAGGGTATAGGAGGGGAGGGACCCTGAGATTGCTGCCTCAATGGGCATATACACCGAGAAGCCCTGACTCGAAAGGAGGCCGGCTTTCCTTGCAGTGGCTTGAATACAGTCTAGTCTTTCATCTCACAAGCTGAAGGGATGTCTGCACCACCTGTGGAGTCCCTAGAGAAAGCCCTAGGTCCCCGAATCCTTTCGACGGAATGCCTCACATGCCTCTGACACCTCGAGAGGCACGCAGAGCTCACTGCTTCAAAATTTGACGGAGCCTGACTCCTCTTGAACATTGACAGGAATCCCAGTATCCCTGTGGCTACTGGAAAGGGACCCTGGGTTTGAAGGGCCATCCCCGCCGTAAGTCGAGAAATGTACCCCAGGTCCCCCGCCGCAACTCGAGAAAAACCATGAGACTTCCCCCTCCAAGCGAGATGAGGCCCGATTCCCCTGCACTGCATGCAGAGCAATTCCGTGAGCCCCCTGAAACATGTCAGGAGCCTCGACTTGCTTGATGGATGTCGAGACAGTCCGCAAAAACACTGTCACAAGTAGAGAGGGACCCTGAGGTCACACCAGCATCGCGAAGGAGCTCCATGGGCCCCAAATCAACTCGAGATGAGGCCCGCTTCCCCTGCATTGACTCCAGAGCCATCCCCCGTTCCCCATCAAACACGACCTGAGGCTTGACTCCCTTTAGGCAACTCCAGAGGTTCCCCGAGAACAACGGGCCAAGTCTAGAGGAGTACCAAGTTCAGCAGAGCAACTCGAGGACTGCTCCGTGTACCCCAAATTGCCTCGAGATGAGAGCTGATTCCCTGGCTTAGACTCAAGACGTAGGCCACCTTTCCACAAGCCCCTCAAGAGGAGGCTTCTCTCAGCAATAGGTATGAGGGAGGGACCCTGAGATTGCTGCCTCAATGGGCATATACACCGAGAAGCCCTGACTCGAAAGGAGGCCGGGGTTTCCTTGCAGTGGCTTGAATACAGTCTAGTCTTTCATCTCACAAGCTGAAGGGATGTCTGCACCACCTGTGGAGTCCCTAGAGAAAGCCCTAGGTCCCCGACTCCTTTCGACGGAATGCCTCACATGCCTCTGACACCTCGAGAGGCACGCAGAGCTCACTGCTTCAAAATTTGACGGAGCCTGACTCCTCTTGAACATTGACAGGAATCCCAGTATCCCTGTGGCTACTGGAAAGGGACCCTGGGTCTCCCGACTCACCTCGAGAAGCGTCCCTTTTGCCCTGCCAAGCCTCGAAGAGACTCCTGAGGTGTCCCTCGTAACTCGACAGGAGTCCTGACTTCGTTGAACAAACACGAGGGTTGAAGGGCCATCCCCGCCGTAAGTCGAGAATGTACCCCAGGTCCCCGCCGCAACTCGAGAAAAACCATGAGACTTCCCCCTCCAAGCGAGATGAGGCCCGATTCCCCTGCACTGCATGCAGAGCAATTCCGTGAGCCCCCTGAAACATGTCAGGAGCCTCGACTTGCTTGATGGATGTCGAGACAGTCCGCAAAAACACTGTCACAAGTAGAGAGGGACCCTGAGGTCACACCAGCATCGCGAAGGAGCTCCATGGGCCCCAAATCAACTCGAGATGAGGCCCGCTTCCCCTGCATTGACTCCAGAGCCATCCCCCGTTCCCCATCAAACACGACCTGAGGCTTGACTCCCTTTAGGCAACTCCAGAGGTTCCCCGAGAACAACGGGCCAAGTCTAGAGGAGTACCAAGTTCAGCAGAGCAACTCGAGGACTGCTCCGTGTACCCCAAATTGCCTCGAGATGAGAGCTGATTCCCTGGCTTAGACTCAAGACGTAGGCCACCTTTCCACAAGCCCCTCAAGAGGAGGCTTCTCTCAGCAATAGGTATGAGGGAGGGACCCTGAGATTGCTGCCTCAATGGGCATATACACCGAGAAGCCCTGACTCGAAAGGAGGCCGGCTTTCCTTGCAGTGGCTTGAATACAGTCTAGTCTTTCATCTCACAAGCTGAAGGGATGTCTGCACCACCTGTGGAGTCCCTAGAGAAAGCCCTAGGTCCCCGACTCCTTTCGACGGAATGCCTCACATGCCTCTGACACCTCGAGAGGCACGCAGAGCTCACTGCTTCAAAATTTGACGGAGCCTGACTCCTCTTGAACATTGACAGGAATCCCAGTATCCCTGTGGCTACTGGAAAGGGACCCTGGGTCTCCCGACTCACCTCGAGAAGCGTCCCTTTTGCCCTGCCAAGCCTCGAAGAGACTCCTGAGGTGTCCCTCGTAACTCGACAGGAGTCCTGACTTCGTTGAACCAACACGAGGGTTGAAGGGCCATCCCCGCCGTAAGTCGAGAATGTACCCCAGGTCCCCGCCGCAAACTCGAGAAAAACCATGAGACTTCCCCCTCCAAGCGAGATGAGGCCCGATTCCCCTGCACTGCATGCAGAGCAATTCCGTGAGCCCCCTGAAACATGTCAGGAGCCTCGACTTGCTTGATGGATGTCGAGACAGTCCGCAAAAACACTGTCACAAGTAGAGAGGGACCCTGAGGTCACACCAGCATCGCGAAGGAGCTCCATGGGCCCCAAATCAACTCGAGATGAGGCCCGCTTCCCCTGCATTGACTCCAGAGCCATCCCCCGTTCCCCATCAAACACGACCTGAGGCTTGACTCCCTTTAGGCAACTCCAGAGGTTCCCCGAGAACAACGGGCCAAGTCTAGAGGAGTACCAAGTTCAGCAGAGCAACTCGAGGACTGCTCCGTGTACCCCAAATTGCCTCGAGATGAGAGCTGATTCCCTGGCTTAGACTCAAGACGTAGGCCACCTTTCCACAAGCCCCTCAAGAGGAGGCTTCTCTCAGCAATAGGTATGAGGGAGGGACCCTGAGATTGCTGCCTCAATGGGCATATACACCGAGAAGCCCTGACTCGAAAGGAGGCCGGCTTTCCTTGCAGTGGCTTGAATACAGTCTAGTCTTTCATCTCACAAGCTGAAGGGATGTCTGCACCACCTGTGGAGTCCCTAGAGAAAGCCCTAGGTCCCCGACTCCTTTCGACGGAATGCCTCACATGCCTCTGACACCTCGAGAGGCACGCAGAGCTCACTGCTTCAAAATTTGACGGAGCCTGACTCCTCTTGAACATTGACAGGAATCCCAGTATCCCTGTGGCTACTGGAAAGGGACCCTGGGTCTCCCGACTCACCTCGAGAAGCGTCCTTTTGCCCTGCCAAGCCTCGAAGAGACTCCTGAGGTGTCCCTCGTAACTCGACAGGAGTCCTGACTTCGTTGAAAAAACACGAGGGTTGAAGGGCCATCCCCGCCGTAAGTCGAGAATGTACCCCAGGTCCCCGCCGCAACTCGAGAAAAACCATGAGACTTCCCCCTCCAAGCGAGATGAGGCCCGATTCCCCTGCACTGCATGCAGAGCAATTCCGTGAGCCCCCTGAAACATGTCAGGAGCCTCGACTTGCTTGATGGATGTCGAGACAGTCCGCAAAAACACTGTCACAAGTAGAGAGGGACCCTGAGGTCACACCAGCATCGCGAAGGAGCTCCATGGGCCCCAAATCAACTCGAGATGAGGCCCGCTTCCCCTGCATTGACTCCAGAGCCATCCCCCGTTCCCCATCAAACACGACCTGAGGCTTGACTCCCTTTAGGCAACTCCAGAGGTTCCCCGAGAACAACGGGCCAAGTCTAGAGGAGTACCAAGTTCAGCAGAGCAACTCGAGGACTGCTCCGTACCCCAAATTGCCTCGAGATGAGAGCTGATTCCCTGGCTTAGACTCAAGACGTAGGCCACCTTTCCACAAGCCCCTCAAGAGGAGGCTTCTCTCAGCAATAGGTATGAGGGAGGGACCCTGAGATTGCTGCCTCAATGGGCATATACACCGAGAAGCCCTGACTCGAAAGGAGGCCGGCTTTCCTTGCAGTGGCTTGAATACAGTCTAGTCTTTCATCTCACAAGTGAAGGGATGTCTGCACCACCTGTGGAGTCCCTAGAGAAAGCCCTAGGTCCCCGACTCCTTTCGACGGAATGCCTCACATGCCTCTGACACCTCGAGAGGCACGCAGAGCTCACTGCTTCAAAATTTGACGGAGCCTGACTCCTCTTGAACATTGACAGGAATCCCAGTATCCCTGTGGCTACTGGAAAGGGACCCTGGGTCTCCCGACTCACCTCGAGAAGCGTCCCTTTTGCCCTGCCAAGCCTCGAAGAGACTCCTGAGGTGTCCCTCGTAACTCGACAGGAGTCCTGACTTCGTTGAACAAACACGAGGGTTGAAGGGCCATCCCCGCCGTAAGTCGAGAATGTACCCCAGGTCCCCGCCGCAACTCGAGAAAAACCATGAGACTTCCCCCTCCAAGCGAGATGAGGCCCGATTCCCCTGCACTGCATGCAGAGCAATTCCGTGAGCCCCCTGAAACATGTCAGGAGCCTCGACTTGCTTGATGGATGTCGAGACAGTCCGCAAAAACACTGTCACAAGTAGAGAGGGACCCTGAGGTCACACCAGCATCGCGAAGGAGCTCCATGGGCCCCAAATCAACTCGAGATGAGGCCCGCTTCCCCTGCATTGACTCCAGAGCCATCCCCCGTTCCCCATCAAACACGACCTGAGGCTTGACTCCCTTTAGGCAACTCCAGAGGTTCCCCGAGAACAACGGGCCAAGTCTAGAGGAGTACCAAGTTCAGCAGAGCAACTCGAGGACTGCTCCGTGTACCCCAAATTGCCTCGAGATGAGAGCTGATTCCCTGGCTTAGACTCAAGACGTAGGCCACCTTTCCACAAGCCCCTCAAGAGGAGGCTTCTCTCAGCAATAGGTATGAGGGAGGGACCCTGAGATTGCTGCCTCAATGGGCATATACACCGAGAAGCCCTGACTCGAAAGGAGGCCGGGTTTCCTTGCAGTGGCTTGAATACAGTCTAGTCTTTCATCTCACAAGGTGAAGGGATGTCTGCACCACCTGTGGAGTCCCTAGAGAAAGCCCTAGGTCCCCGACTCCTTTCGACGGAATGCCTCACATGCCTCTGACACCTCGAGAGGCACGCAGAGCTCACTGCTTCAAAATTTGACGGAGCCTGACTCCTCTTGAACATTGACAGGAATCCCAGTATCCCTGTGGCTACTGGAAAGGGACCCTGGGTCTCCCGACTCACCTCGAGAAGCGTTCCTTTTGCCCTGCCAAGCCTCGAAGAGACTCCTGAGGTGTCCCTCGTAACTCGACAGGAGTCCTGACTTCGTTGAACAAACACGAGGGTTGAAGGGCCATCCCCGCCGTAAGTCGAGAATGTACCCCAGGTCCCCGCCGCAACTCGAGAAAAACCATGAGACTTCCCCCTCCAAGCGAGATGAGGCCCGATTCCCCTGCACTGCATGCAGAGCAATTCCGTGAGCCCCCTGAAACATGTCAGGAGCCTCGACTTGCTTGATGGATGTCGAGACAGTCCGCAAAAACACTGTCACAAGTAGAGAGGGACCCTGAGGTCACACCAGCATCGCGAAGGAGCTCCATGGGCCCCAAATCAACTCGAGATGAGGCCCGCTTCCCCTGCATTGACTCCAGAGCCATCCCCCGTTCCCCATCAAACACGACCTGAGGCTTGACTCCCTTTAGGCAACTCCAGAGTTCCCCGAGAACAACGGGCCAAGTCTAGAGGAGTACCAAGTTCAGCAGAGCAACTCGAGGACTGCTCCGTGTACCCCAAATTGCCTCGAGATGAGAGCTGATTCCCTGGCTTAGACTCAAGACGTAGGCCACCTTTCCACAAGCCCCTCAAGAGGAGGCTTCTCTCAGCAATAGGTATGAGGGAGGGACCCTGAGATTGCTGCCTCAATGGGCATATACACCGAGAAGCCCTGACTCGAAAGGAGGCCGGGTTTCCTTGCAGTGGCTTGAATACAGTCTAGTCTTTCATCTCACAAGCTGAAGGGATGTCTGCACCACCTGTGGAGTCCCTAGAGAAAGCCCTAGGTCCCCGACTCCTTTCGACGGAATGCCTCACATGCCTCTGACACCTCGAGAGGCACGCAGAGCTCACTGCTTCAAAATTTGACGGAGCCTGACTCCTCTTGAAATTGACAGGAATCCCAGTATCCCTGTGGCTACTGGAAAGGGACCCTGGGTCTCCCGACTCACCTCGAGAAGCGTCCCTTTTGCCCTGCCAAGCCTCGAAGAGACTCCTGAGGTGTCCCTCGTAACTCGACAGGAGTCCTGACTTCGTTGAACAAACACAGGGTTGAAGGGCCATCCCCGCCGTAAGTCGAGAATGTACCCCAGGTCCCCCCGCCGCAACTCGAGAAAAACCATGAGACTTCCCCCTCCAAGCGAGATGAGGCCCGATTCCCCTGCACTGCATGCAGAGCAATTCCGTGAGCCCCCTGAAACATGTCAGGAGCCTCGACTTGCTTGATGGATGTCGAGACAGTCCGCAAAAACACTGTCACAAGTAGAGAGGGACCCTGAGGTCACACCAGCATCGCGAAGGAGCTCCATGGGCCCCAAATCAACTCGAGATGAGGCCCGCTTCCCCTGCATTGACTCCAGAGCCATCCCCCGTTCCCCATCAAACACGACCTGAGGCTTGACTCCCTTTAGGCAACTCCAGAGGTTCCCCGAGAACAACGGGCCAAGTCTAGAGGAGTACCAAGTTCAGCAGAGCAACTCGAGGACTGCTCCGTGTACCCCAAATTGCCTCGAGATGAGAGCTGATTCCCTGGCTTAGACTCAAGACGTAGGCCACCTTTCCACAAGCCCCTCAAGAGGAGGCTTCTCTCAGCAATAGGTATGAGGGAGGGACCCTGAGATTGCTGCCTCAATGGGCATATACACCGAGAAGCCCTGACTCGAAAGGAGGCCGGGTTTCCTTGCAGTGGCTTGAATACAGTCTAGTCTTTCATCTCACAAGGTGAAGGGATGTCTGCACCACCTGTGGAGTCCCTAGAGAAAGCCCTAGGTCCCCGACTCCTTTCGACGGAATGCCTCACATGCCTCTGACACCTCGAGAGGCACGCAGAGCTCACTGCTTCAAAATTTGACGGAGCCTGACTCCTCTTGAACATTGACAGGAATCCCAGTATCCCTGTGGCTACTGGAAAGGGACCCTGGGTCTCCCGACTCACCTCGAGAAGCGTCCCTTTTGCCCTGCCAAGCCTCGAAGAGACTCCTGAGGTGTCCCTCGTAACTCGACAGGAGTCCTGACTTCGTTGAACAAACACGAGGGTTGAAGGGCCATCCCCGCCGTAAGTCGAGAATGTACCCCAGGTCCCCGCCGCAACTCGAAAAAAACCATGAGACTTCTTCCCCTCCAAGCGAGATGAGGCCCGATTCCCCTGCACTGCATGCAGAGCAATTCCGTGATCCCCATGAAACATGTCAGGAGCCTCGACTTGCTTGATGGATGTCGAGACAGTCCGCAAAAACACTGTCACAAGTAGAGAGGGACCCTGAGGTCACACCAGCATCGCGAAGGAGCTCCATGTACCCCAAATCAACTCGAGATGAGGCCCGCTTCCCCTGCATTGACTCCAGAGCCATCCCCGTTCCCCATCAAACACGACCTGAGGCTTGACTCCCTTTAGGCAACTCCAGAGGTTCCCCGAGAACAACGGGCCAAGTCTAGAGGAATACCAAGTTCAGCAGAGCAACTCGAGGACTGCTCCGTGTACCCCAAATTGCCTCGAGATGAGAGCTGATTCCCTGGCTTAGACTCAAGACGTAGGCCACCTTTCCACAAGCCCCTCAAGAGGAGGCTTCTCTCAGCAATAGGTATGAGGGAGGGACCCTGAGATTTGCTGCCTCAATGGGCATATACACCGAGAAGCCCTGACTCGAAAGGAGGCCGGTTTTTTCCTTGCAGTGGCTTGAATACAGTCTAGTCTTTCATCTCACAAGGTGAAGGGATGTCTGCACCACCTGTGGAGTCCCTAGAGAAAGCCCTAGGTCCCCGACTCCTTTCGACGGAATGCCTCACATGCCTCTGACACCTCGAGAGGCACGCAGAGCTCACTGCTTCAAAATTTGACGGACCCTGACTCCTCTTGAACATTGACAGGAATCCCAGTATCCCTGTGGCTACTGGAAAGGGACCCTGGGTCTCCCGACTCACCTCGAGAAGCGTCCTTTTGCCCTGCCAAGCCTCGAAGAGACTCCTGAGGTGTCCCTCGTAACTCGACAGGAGTCCTGACTTCGTTGAACAAACACGAGTTTTGAAGGGCCATCCCCGCCGTAAGTCGAGAATGTACCCCAGGTCCCCGCCGCAACTCGAGAAAAACCATGAGACTTCCCCCTCCAAGCGAGATGAGGCCCGATTCCCCTGCACTGCATGCAGAGCAATTCCGTGAGCCCCCTGAAACATGTCAGAGCCTCGACTTGCTTGATGGATGTCGAGACAGTCCGCAAAAACACTGTCACAAGTAGAGAGGGACCCTGAGGTCACACCAGCATCGCGAAGGAGCTCCATGGGCCCCAAATCAACTCGAGATGAGGCCCGCTTCCCCTGCATTGACTCCAGAGCCATCCCCCGTTCCCCATCAAACACGACCTGTGGCTTGACTCCCTTTAGGCAACTCCAGAGGTTCCCTGAGAACAACGTGCCAAGTCTAGAGGAGTACCAAGTTCAGCAGAGCAACTCGAGGAACTGCTCCGTGACCCCAAATTGCCTCGAGATGAGAGCTGATTCCCTGGCTTAGACTCAAGACGTAGGCCATTTTCCACAAGCCCCTCAAGAGAGGCTTCTCTCAGCAATAGGTATGAGGGAGGGACCCTGAGATTTGCTGCCTCAATGGAATATACACCGAGAAGCCCTGACTCGAAAGGAGGCCGGGTTTCCTTGCAGTGCTTGAATACAGTCTAGTCTTTCATCTCACAAGCTGAAGGGATGTCTGCATCCCCTGTGGAGTCCCTAGAGTAAGCCCTAGGTCCCCGACTCCTTTCGAACGGAATGCCTCACATGCCTTTGACACCTCGAGCGGCACGCAGAGCTCACTGCTTCAAAAGGTGACGATGCCTGACTCCTCTTGAAAATTGACAGGAATCCCATATCCCTGTGGCTACTGGAAAGGGACCCTGGGTCTCCCGACTCACCTCGAGAAGCGTCCCTTTTGCCCTGCCAAGCCTCGAAGAGATTCCTGAGGTGTCCCTCGTAACTCGACAGGAGTCCTGACTTCGCTGGAAAAACACGAGGGTTGAAGGGCCATCCCCGCCGTAACTCGAGAATGTAACCCAGGTCCACGAAGCAACTCGAGAAAAATCATGAGACTTCCCCCTCAAAGCGAGATGAGGCCCGATTACCCTGCAGTGCATGCAGAGCAATTCGTGTGCCCCCATGAAACATGTAAGGAGCCTCGACTTGCTTGATGGATCACGAGACCGTCCGCAAGAACACTGTCACAAGTAGAGAGGGACCCTGAGGTCACACCAGTATCGCGAACGAGTTCCATGTACGCCAAATCAACTCGAGATGACGCCTGATTCCCCTGCCTTGACTCCAGATCCATACCCCGTTCCCCATCAAACACGACCAGTGGCTTGACTTCCTTTAGGCAACTCCAGAAGTTCCCTGAGAACTACGTGCAAAATCTAGAGGAACACCAAGTTCAGCTGAGCAACTCGAGGAATGCTCCGTGGACCACAAATTATCTGGAGATGAGAGCTGATTGCCTGGCTTAGACTCAAGACGTATGCCAGTTTTCCACAAGCCCATCAAGAGAAGGCTTCTCTCAGCAGTAGGTGTGAGGGACGGACCCTGAATTTGCTGCGTCAATTGGAATATACACCGAGAAGCCCTGACTAGAAAGGAGGCCGGGTTTCATTTCAGTGCCTTTAATACTGGCTTCACTTTCATCTCACAACCTGAAGGGATGTCTGAATCCCCTGTGGAGTCCCTAGAGTAAGCCCTAGGTCCCTGATTTTCGAAGGAATGCTTCACATGCCTTTGACACCTCGAACGGCACACAGAGTTCACTGCTTCAAAAGGTGACGATGCCTGACTCCTCTTGAAAATTGACAGGAACACCTATATCCCTGTGGCTACTGGAAAGGGACCTTTGGTCTCCCACCTCACCTCGAGAAGCGTCCCTTTGGCCCTGCCAAGCCTCGAAGAGATTCCTGAATTGTCCCTTGTAACTCGACAGGAGTCCTGACGTCGCTGGACAAACACGTATGTTGAAGGGCCATCCCCGCCGTAACTCGAGAATATAACCCAGGTCCACGCAGTAACTCGAGAAAAACCATGAGACTTCCCCCTTAAAGCGAGATGAGGCCCGATTCCCCTGCACTGCATGCAGAGCAATCCCGTGATCCTCATGAAACATGTAAGGAGCCTCGTCTTGCTTGATGGATCTCGAGACAGACCGCAAGAACACTGCCACAGGTACAGAGGGACTCTGAGGTCACAGCAGCATCGTGAAGGAGCTACATGTACTCCAAATCAAATCGAGATGAAGCCCCATTTCCCTCCCTTTCTCCAGATCCATAACACTTTCCCCATCAAACACGATCAGTGACTTGACTTCTTTTAGACAACTCCAGAGTTTCCTTGAAAACTACGTGCCAAATCTAGAGAAATACTAAGATCAGCACAGCAACTCTTGGAATGCTCCGTGGACACCCAATTGTCTCGAGATGAGAGCTGATTGCCTGGTTTAGACACAAGACATATGCCCATTTTCTACAAGCCCATCAAGAGGAGGCTTCTCTCCGCAGTATATGTGATGGAGGGACCCTGATTTTGCTGCCTCAAGTGGAATCTACACCGAACAGCCCTGACTCTAAAGGAGGCCGGGTTCATTCCAGTGGCTTGAATACAGGCTCCTCTTTCATCTCAAAAGGTGAAGGGATGTTTGAATCCCCTGTGTAGTCCCTAGAGAAAGCCCTAGGTCCCCGAATCCTTTCGACAAAATGCCTCACATGCCTTAGGCACCTCGAGCGGCACACAGAGTTCATTGCTTTAAAATGTGAGGATGCCTGACTCCTCTTGAACATTGACAGGAATACCAATACCTCTGTGGCTACTGGAAAGGGACCCTGGGTCTCCCGCCTCATCTCGAGAAGCGTCCTTTGGCCCTGCCAAGCTTCGATGAGATTCCTGAGGTGTCCCTCGTAACTCGACAGGAGTCTTAACGTCGCTGGAGAAGCACAAGTGTTGAAGGGCCATCCCCGCCGTAAATCGAGAATATAACCCATGTCCCCGCCGAAACTCGAGAAAAACCATGAGACTTCCGCCTCAAACGAGATGAGGCCCGATTCCCCTGCAGTGCATGCAGAGCAATCCCGTGATCCCCATAAAACTTGTAAGGAGCCTCGACTTGCTTGACGGATCTCGAGACAGTCCGCAAGAACACTGTCACAAGTACAGAGGGACCCTGAGGTCACACCAGCACCCCGAAGGTGTTCCATGTACCCCAAATCAACTCGAGATGATGCCCGATTTCCCTACCTTGACTGCAGATCCATCCCCCATTCCCCATCACACACGACCAGTGTCTTTACTTCCTTTAGGCAACTCCAGAGTTTCCCCGAGAACAACGTGCAAAGTCTAGAGGAATAGCAAGTTCAGCAGTGCAACTGAAGGAATGTTCCGTGGATGACAAATTGCCTGGAGATGAGAGCTGATTCACTGGTTTAGACTCAACTCGTATGCGAATTTCCACCAGCCCCTCAAGAGGAGGCTTCTCTCAGCAGTAGGTGTGAGGGAGGCACCCTGAATTTGCTGCGTCAAGTGGAATATACACCGAGAAGCCCTGACTCGAATGGAGGCCGTGTTTCCTTGCAGTGGCTTGAATACAGGCTCCTCTTTCATCTCACAAGGTGAAGGGATGTCTGAATCCCCTGTTGAGTCACTAGAGTAAGCCCTAGGTCCCTGACTCCTTTCGACGTAATGCCTCACATGCCTTTGACACCTCAACTGGCAAGCAGAGTTCACTGCTTCAAAAGGTATCGATGCCTGACTTTTCTTGAACATTGACAGGAATCGCAATATCCCTGTGGCTACAAGAAAGGGACCCTGGGTCTCCCGCCTCACCTCGAGAAGCATCCCTTTTGCCCTGCCAAGCCTCGAAGAGATTCCTGAGGTGTCCCTCCTAACTCGACAGGAGTCGCTGGACAAGGATGAGTTTTGAATGACCATCCCCGCAGTAACTCGAGAACATTCCCCAGATCCACGAAGTAACTCGAGAAAAACCATGAGACTTCCCCCTCAAAGCGAGGGGAAGCCCGATTACCCTGCACTGCATGCAGAGCAATTTTGTGATCCCCATGAAACATGTAAGAAGCCCCGACTTGCTTGATGGATCACGAGACAGTCCGCAAGAACACTGTCACAAGTAGAGAAGGACACTGAGGTCACACCAGCATCACGAAGGAGCTCCATATACCCCAAATCAACTCGAAATGAAGCCCCATTCCCCTTCCTTTCTCCAGATCCATAACCCTTTCCCCATCAAACACGACCAGTGAGTTGAATTCCATTAGGCAACTCCAGAGTTTCCTTGAAAACAACGTGCCAAATCTAAAGAAATACCAAGTTCAGCAGAGCAACTCGAGGAATGCTCCGTGGACCCCAAATTGCCTGGAGATGAGAGCTGATTGCCTGGTTTAGACTCAAGACGTATGCCAGTTTTCCACAAGCCCCTCAAGAGGAGGCTTCTCTCAGCATTATGTGTGAGGGAGGGACCCTGAATTTGCTGCCTCAAGTGGAATATACACCGAGAAGCCCTGACTCTAAAGGAGGACGAGTTTCATTTCAGTGGCTTGAATACAGGCTCCTCATTCATCTCACAAGGTGAAGGGATGTCTGAATCCCCTTTGGAGTCCCTAGAGTAAGCCCTAGGTCCCCGACTTTCGACAGAATGCCTCACATGCATTTGACAACTCGAGCGGCACACAGAGTTCACTGTTTCGAAAAGTGACGATGCCTGACTCCTCTTGAAAATAACAGGAATCCCTATATCCCTGTGGCTACTGGAAAGGGACGCTGGGTCTCCCGCCTCACCTCGAGAAGCGTCCCTTTGGCCCTGTCAAGCCTCGAAGAGATTTCTGAGATGTCCCTCGTAACTCGACAGGAGTCCTGACGTCGCTGGACAAACACGAGTGTTGAAGGGCTCTCCCCGCCGTAACTAGAGAATATACCCCAGGTCCCCGCCTTAACTCAAGAAAAACTGTGAGACTGCCCCCTTACAGCAAGAAGAGGCCCGATTCCCCTGCATTACATGCTGAGCAATCCCGTGATACCCATGAAACATGTAAGCGGCCTCGACTTGATTGATGGATGTCGAGACAATCCACAAGAACAGTGTCGCAAGTAGAGAGGGACCCTGAGGTCACACCAGCACACCGAAGGAGTTCCATGTACCCCAAAGCAACTCGAGATGAGGCCCGATTCCCCTGCCTTGACTCCAGAGCCATCCCCCGTTCCCCATCACACACGACCAGTGGCTTGACTTCCTTTAGGCAACTCCAGAGGTTCCCCGAGATCAACGTGCCAAGTCTAGAGGAATATCAAGTTCAGCATAGCAACTCGAGGAATGCTTCGTGGACCCCAAATTGCCTGGAGATGAGATTTGATTTCCTGGCTTAGACTCAAGATGTATGCCAATTTTCCACAAGCCTCTCAAGAGAAGGCTTCTCTAAGCAGTAGATGTGAGGGAGGGACCCTGAATTTGCTGCGTCAAGTGGAATATACACCGAGAAGCCCTGACTCGAAAGGAGGCCGGGTTTCATTGCAGTGGCTTGAATACAGGCTCCTCTTTCATCTCACAAGGTGACGGGATGTCTGAATCCCCTGTGGAGTCCCTAGAGAAAGCCCTAGGTCCCCGACTCCTTTCGACGGAATGCCTCACATGCCTTTGACACCTCGAGCGGCACGCAGAGTTCACTGCTTCAAAATGTGATGATGCCTGACTCCTCTTGAACATTGACAGGAAATCCAATATCCCTGTGGCTACTGGAAAGGGACTCTGGGTCTCCCGCCTCACCTCGAAAAGCATCCCTTTGTCCCTACCAAGCCTCGAAGAGATTCCTGAGGTGTCCCTCCTAACTCGACAGGAGTCCTGAGGTCGCTGGACAAACACGAGTGTTGAAGGGCCATCCCCGCCGTAACTCGAAAATATAACCCAGGTCCCCACCTTAACTCGAGAAAAACCATGAGACTTCCCCCTTAAAGCGAGATGAGGCCCGATTCCCCTGCATTGCATGCAGAGCAATCCCGTGATCCCCAGGAAACATGTAAGGAGCCTCGACTTGCTTGATGGATCTCGAGACAATCCGCAATAAGATTGTCACCAATACAGAGGGACCCTGAGGTCACACCAGCATCGCGAAGGAGCTCCATGTACTCCAAATCAATTCGAGATGAAGCCCCATTCCCCTCCCTTTCTCCAGATCCATAACCCTTTCCCCATCAAACACGACCAGTGTCTTGACTTCCTTTAGGCAACTCCAGAGGTTCCCCGAGAAAAACGTGCCAAGTCTAGAGGAATACCAAGTTCAGTAGAGCAACTCGAGGAATGCTCCCTGGGCCCGAAATTGCCTGGAGATGAGAGCTGATTGCCTGGTTTAAACTCAAGACGTATGCCAATTTTCCACAAGCCCCTCAAGAGAAGGCTTCTCTCAGCAGTATGTTTGAGGGAGGGACCCTGAGTTTGCTGCCTCGAGTGGAATATACACCGAGAAGCCCTGACTCAAAAGGAGGCCGGGTTTCATTGCAGTGGAATGATTACTGGCCCCGCTTTCATCTCACAATTTGAAGGGATGTCTAAATCCCCTGTGGAATCCATAGAGAAAGCCCTAGTTCCCCGACTCCTTTCGACGGAATGCCTCACATGCCTTTGACACCTCGAGCGGCACACAGAGTTCACTGCTTCAAATGGTGAAGATACCTGACTCCTCTTGACCATTGAAAGTAATTCCAAATTCCCTCTGGCTACTGGAAAGGGACACTGTGTCTCCCGCCTCACCTCGAGAAGCGTCCCTTTGGCCCTGCCAAGCCTCGAAGAGATTCCTGAGGTGTCCCTCGTAACTCGACAGGAGTCCTGAGGTCGCTGGACAAACACGAGTGTGGAAGGGCCATCCCTGCCGTAACTCGAGAATATACCCCACGTCCCCGCCGTAACTCGAGAAAAACAATGACACTTCCCCATCAAAGCGAGATGAGGCCCGATTCCCCTGCACTGCAGGCAGAGCAATCCCGTGATCCCCATGAAACATGTAAGGAACCTCGACTTGCTTGGTGGATCTCAA
>JAJLRB010001292.1:0-50320 GCA_020976825.1 Odocoileus hemionus | reverse complement strand
GATTCCTGTCAAAGTTCACGATGAATCAGGCATCGTTACGTTTTGAAACAGTGAAACTCTGCGTGCCATTCGAGGTGTAAAAAGGTATGTGAGGGATTCCATCGAAAGGAGTCTGCGACCTAGGGTATTCTCCAAAGACTCCACCGGGGATTGAGACATCCCTTCACGTTGTGAGATGAAAGATGAGCCTTTATTCACTCACTGCAAGGAAACCCGGCCTTCTTTCGTGTCAGGGCTTCTCGGTGTATATTCCACTTGAGACAGAAAACATAGGGTCCCTCCCTCACAACTACTGCTGAGAGAAGTCTCCTCTTGAGGGGCTTGTGGAAAGTTGGATTTCCTCTTGAGTCTAAGCCAGGCAATCAGCTCTCATCTCCAGGCAATTTGGGGTCCACGGAGCATTCCTCGAGTTGCTCTGCTGAACTTGGTATTCCTCTAGGCTTGGCACGTTGTTCTCTGGGGAACCTCTGGAGTTGCCTAAAGGAAGTCAAGCCACTGGTCGTGTTTGATCGGGTACGTGGGATGGCTCTGGAGACAAGGCAGGGGAATCGGGCCTCATCTCGAGTTGATTTCGGGTACATGGAGCTCCTTCACGATGCTGGTGTGACCTCAGGGTTCCTCTATATTTGTGACAGTGTTCTTGCGGATTGTCTTGAGATCTATCAATCAAGTCGAGTTTCCTTACATGTATCATGGGGAACACGGGATTGCTCTGCATGCAGTGCAAGGAAATCGCGCCTTATCACACTCTGAGGGGGAAGTCTAATGGTTATTCTCGAGCTGCAGTGGGGACCTGGGGTATATTCTGGAGTTACGACGGGGATGGCCCTTCAAAACTCGTGTTTGTCCAGTGATGTCAGGACTAATGTCGAGTTATGTGGGACAACTCAGGAATCTCTTCGAAGCTTGGCAGGGCCAAAGAGAGGCTTCTCGAGGTGAAGCGGGAGATCCAGGGTCCCTTTGCAGTAGCCACAGGAATATTGGGATTCCTGTTAATGTTCAAGAGGAGTCAGGTATGGTTACCTCTTGAAACAGTGAACTCTGTGTGCCACTCAAGGTGTCAAAAGCATGTGAGGCATTCCTTAGAAAGGAGTCGGGGAACAAGGGCTTTCTCTGGCACTCCACAGAGAATTCAGACATCCTTCACCTTGTGAGATGAAAGATGAGCCTGTATTCAAGCCACTGCTAGGAAACCCGGCCTTCTTTCAAGTCAGGGCTTCTCGGTGTATATTCCAATTGAGGCAGCAAACTCAGGTCCCTCCCTCACAACTACTGCTGAGAGAAGAATCCTCTTGAGGGGCTTGTGGAAAGTTGGCATACGTCTTGTGTCTAAGCCAGGCAATCAGATCTCATCTCCAGGCAACTTGGGGTCCACGGAGCATACCTCGATTTGTTCTGCTGAACTTGGTATTCCTCTAGGCTTGGCACGTTGTTCTCGGGGAACCTCTGGAGTTGCCTAAATGAAGTCAAGCCACTGGTCGAGTTTGATGGGGTACGTGGGATGGCTCTGGAGTCAAGGTAGGGGAATCGGCCTCATCTCGAGTTGATTTCGGGAACATGGAACTCCTTTGTGATGCTGGTGTGACCTCAGGGTCCCTCTGTACTTGTGACAGTCTTCTTGCGGACTGTCTTGAGATCCATTAAGCAAGTCAAGGCTCCTTACATGTTTCATGGGGATCACGGGATTGCTCTGCATGCAGTGCAGGGGAATCGGGCCTCATCTCGCTTTAACGGGGAGCCTCATGGTTTTTCTCGAGTTACTGCGTGGACTTGGGTTATATTCTCGAGTTACGGCGCGGATGGCCCTTCAACACACGTGTTTGTCCAGCGACGTCAGGACTCCTGTCGAGTTATGTGTGACACCTCAGGAATCTCTTCGAGGCTTGGCAGGGCCAAAGCAACGCTTCTCGAAGTGAGGCGGGAGACCAAAGGTCCCTTTCCAGTAGCCACAGGGATATAGGTATGCCTGTCAATTTTCAAGAGGAGTCAGGCATCGTCACCTTTTGAAGCAATGAGCTTTGCGTGCTGCTCGAGGTGTCAAATGCATGTGAGGCATTCCGTCGAAAATCAGGGACCTAGGGCATACTCTAGGGAGTCCACAGGGGATTCAGACATCCCTTCAACTTGTGAGATTAAAGAGGGGCCTGTAATCAATGCACTGCAGTGAAACCCGGCCTCCTTTCGAGTCAGAGCTTCTCGGTGTATATTCCACTCGAGGCAGCAAACTCAGGGTCCCTCACTCAAACCTACTGCTGAGAGAAGCCTTCTCTTGAGGGCTTGTGGAAAATTGGCATACGTCTTGAGTTCAAACCAGGCAATCAGCTCTCATCTCCAGGCAATTTGGGGCCCAGGGAGCATTCCTCGAGTTGATCTGCTGAACTTGGTATTCCTGTACGCTTGGCACGTTGTTCTCGGGGAACCTCTGGAGTTGCCTAAAGGAAGTCAAGCCACTGGACATGTTTGACAGGGGGGGGGGAATTGGCGATGGCTCTGGAGTCATTTCAGGCGAATCGGGCCTCATCTCAAGTTGATTTGGGGTACATGGACTTCCTTGCGATAATGATGTGACCTCAGGGTCCCTCTCAAATTGTGACAGTGTTCTTGGGATTGTCATGAGATCTATCAAGCAAGTCGAGTTTCCTTACATGTATCATGGGGAACACGGATTGCTCTGCATGCAGTGCAAGGGAATCGCGCCTTATCACGCTTTCAGGGGGAAGTCTCATGGTTATTCTCGAGCTGCGGCGGGGACCTGGGGTATATTCTGGAGTTACAGCGGGGATGGCCCTTCAAAACTCGTGTTTGTCCAGCGACGTCATGACTCCTGTCGAGTTATGAGGGACACATCAGGCATCTCTTCGAAGCTTGGTAGGGCCAAAGGGACGCTTCTCGAGGTGAGGCTGGAGACCCAGGGTCGCTTTCCAGTAGCCACAGTGATATTGCGATTCCTGTCATAGTTCAAGAGGAATCAGGCATCTATACCTTTTGAAGCAGTGAATTCTGCGTGCTACTCGAAGTGTCAAAGGTATGTGAGGCATTCCATCGAAATTAGTCTGGGACCTACTGCTTTCTCTAGGATCTCCACAGGGGATTCAGACATCCCTTCAACTTGTGAGATAAAAGAGGGGCCTGTAATCAATGCACTGCAGTGAAACCCGGCCTCCTTTCGAGTCAGAGCTTCTCGGTGTATATTCCACTCGAGGCAGCAAACTCAGGGTCCCTCACTCAAACCTACTGCTGAGAGAAGCCTTCTCTTGAGGGCTTGTGGAAAATTGGCATACGTCTTGAGTTCAAACCAGGCAATCAGCTCTCATCTCCAGGCAATTTGGGGCCCAGGGAGCATTCCTCGAGTTGATCTGCTGAACTTGGTATTCCTGTACGCTTGGCACGTTGTTCTCGGGGAACCTCTGGAGTTGCCTAAAGGAAGTCAAGGCACTGGACATGTTTGACAGGGAATTGGCGATGGCTCTGGAGTCATTTCAGGCGAATCGGGCCTCATCTCAAGTTGATTTGGGGTACATGGACTTCCTTGCGATAATGATGTGACCTCAGGGTCCCTCTCAAATTGTGACAGTGTTCTTGGGATTGTCATGAGATCTATCAAGCAAGTCGAGTTTCCTTACATGTATCATGGGGAACACGGGATTGCTCTGCATGCAGTGCAAGGGAATCGCGCCTTATCACGCTTTCAGGGGGAAGTCTCATGGTTATTCTCGAGCTGCGGCGGGGACCTGGGGTATATTCTGGAGTTACAGCGGGGATGGCCCTTCAAAACTCGTGTTTGTCCAGTGACGTCATGACTCCTGTTGAGTTATGAGGGACACATCAGGCATCTCTTCGAAGCTTGGTAGGGCCAAAGGGACGCTTCTCGAGGTGAGGCTGGAGACCCAGGGTCCCTTTCCAGTAGCCACAGTGATATTGCGATTCCTGTCATAGTTCAAGAGGAATCAGGCATCTATACCTTTTGAAGCAGTGAATTCTGCGTGCTACTCGAAGTGTCAAAGGTATGTGAGGCATTCCATCGAAAGGAGTCTGGGACCTACGGCTCTCTCTAGGATTTCCACAGGGGATTGAGACATCCCTTCACCTTTTGAGATGTAAGATGTGTCTGTGTTCATGCCACTGAAAGGAAACCCTGTCTCCTTTCGAGTCAGGGCTTCTCGGTGAATATTCCACTTGAGGCAGCATAGTCAGGGTCCCTCCCTCACACCTACAACTGAGAAAATCCTCCTCTTGAGGAGCTTGTGGAAAATTGGCATACGTCTTGAGTCTAAGCCAGGCAATCAGCTCTCATCGACAGGCAATTTGGTGTCCATGGAGCATTCCTCGAGTTGCTCTGCTGAACTTGGTATTCCTCTACGCTTGGCACGTTGTTCTCGGGGAACCTCTGGAGTTTCCTAAAGGAAGTCAAGCCACTGGTCATGTTTGACGGGGAACGGGGGATGGCTCTGGAGTCAATGCAGGGGAAATCGGGCCTCATCTCGAGTTGATTTGTTTGGGCTACATGGACCTCCTTCGCGATGCTGGTGTGACCCCAAGGTCCCTATACTTGTGACAGTCTTCTTTCGGATTGTCTCGAAATCCATCAAGCAAGTCGAGTTTCCTTACATGTATCATGGGGAACACGGGAATACTCTGAATGCAGTGCAGAGGAATCGCGCCTTATCTTGCTTTGAGGGGGAAGTCTCATGGTTACTCTCGAGTTGCAGCGGGGACCTGGGGTATATTCTCGAGTTACGACGGGGATGGCCCTTCAACACTCGTGTTTGTCCAGCGACGCCATGATTCCTGTCGAGTTATGAGGGACACGTCAGGCATCTCTTCGAAGCTTGACAGGGCCAAAGGGACGCTTCTCGAGGTGAGGCGGGAGACCCAGGTTACCTTTCCAGTAGCCACAGGGATATTTGGATTCCTGTCAAAGTTCACCATGAATCAGGTATCGTTACGTTTTGAAGCAGTGAACTCTGCGTGCCACTCGAGGTGTAAAAGGTATGTGAGGGATTCCATTGAGAGGAGTCTGCGCCGTAGGGTATTCTCCTGGGACTCCACCGGGGATTCAGACATCCCATCACGTTGTCACATGAAAGATGAGCCTTTATTCACTCACTGCAAGGAAACCCGGCCTCCTTTCGTGTCAGGGCTTCTCGGTGTATATTCCAGTTGAGACAGAAATCACAGGGTCCCTCCCTCACAACTACTGCTGAGAGAAGCCTCCTCTTGAGGGGCTTGTGGAAAGTTGGATTTCGTCTTGAGTCTAAGCCAGGCAATCAGCTCTCATCTCCAGGCAATTTGGGGTCCACGGAGCATTCCTCGAGTTGCTCTGCTGAACTTGGTATTCCTCTAGGCTTGGCACGTTGTTCTCAGGGAACCTCTGGAGTTGCCTAAAGGAAGTCAAGCCACTGGTCGTGTTTGATCGGGTACGTGGGATGGCTTTGGAGACAAGGCAGGGGAATCGGGCCTCATCTCGAGTTGATTTCGGGTACATGGAGATCCTTCACGATGCTGGTGTGACCTCAGGGTCCCTCTATATTTGTGACAGTGTTCTTGCGGATTGTCTTGAGATCTATCAATCAAGTCGAGTTTCCTTACATGTATCATGGGGAACACGGGATTGCTCTGCATGCAGTGCAAGGGAATCGCGCCTTATCACACTCTGAGGGGGAAGTCTAATGGTTATTCTCGAGCTGCGGTGGGGACCTGGGGTATATTCTGGAGTTACAACTGGGATGGCCCTTCAAAACTCGTGTTTGTCCAGTGATGTCAGGACTAATGTCGAGTTATGTGGGGCAACTCAGGAAACTCTTCGAAGCTTGGCAGGGCCAAAGAGAGGCTTCTCGAGGTGAGGCGGGAGACCCAGGGTCCCTTTGCAGTAGCCACAGGGATATTGGGATTCCTGTCAATGTTCAAGAGAGGTCAGGTACGGTTACCTTTTGAAGCAGTGAACTCTGTGTGCCACTCAAGGTGTCAAAAGCATGTGAGGCATTCCTTAGAAAGGAGTCGGGGACCAAGGGCTTTCCCTGGCACTCCACAGAGAATTCAGACATCCTTCACCTTGAGAGATGAAAGATGAGTCTGTATTCAAGCAACTGCTAGGAAACCCGGCCTTCTTTCGAGTCAGGGCTTCTCGGTGTATATTCCACTTGAGGTAGCAAACTCAGGTCCCTCCCTCACAACTACTGCTGAGAGAAGAATCCTCTTGAGGGGCTTGTGGAAAGTTGGCATACGTCTTGTGTCTAAGCCAGGCAATCAGATCTCATCTCCAGGCAATTGGGGTCCACGGGAGCATACCTCGAGTTGTTCTGCTAAACTTGGTATTCCTCTAGGCTTGGCACGTTGTTCTCGGGGAACCTCTGGAGTTGCCTAAATGAAGTCAAGCCACTGGTCGAGTTTGATGGGGTACGTGGGATGGCTCTGGAGTCAAGGTAGGGGAATCGGCCTCATCTCGAGTTGATTTCGGGTACATGGAACTCCTTTGGGATTCAGGTGTGACCTCAGGGTCCCTCTGTACTTGTGACAGTGTTCTTGCGGACTGTCTTGAGATCCATTAAGCAAGTCGAGGCTCCTTACATGTTTCATGGGGATCACGGGATTGCTCTGCATGCAGTGCAGGGGAATCGGGCCTCATCTCACTTTAAGGGGTGCCTCATGTTTTTTCTCGTGTTACTGCGTGGACCTGGGTTATATTCTCGAGTTACGGCGGGGATGGCCCTTCAACACACGTGTTTGTCCAGCGACGTCAGGACTCCTGTCGAGTTATGTGTGACACCTCAGGAATCTCTTCGAGGCTTGGCAGGGCCAAAGCAATGCTTCTCGAAGTGATGCGGGAGACCAAAGGTCCCTTTCCAGTAACCACAGGGATATAGGTATGCCTGTCAATTTTCAAGAGGAGTCAGGCATCGTCACCTTTTGAAGCAATGAACTCTGCGTGCTGCTCGAGGTGTCAAATGCATGTGAGGCATTCCGTCGAAAATCAGGGACCTAGGGCATACTCTAGGGACTCCACAGGGGATTCAGACATCCCTTCAACTTGTGAGATTAAAGAGGGGCCTGTAATCAATCCACTGCAATGAAACCCGGCCTCCTTTCGAGTCATTGCTTCTCGGTGTATATTTCACTCGATGCAGCAAACTCATGGTCCCTCACTCAAACCTACTGCTGAGAGAAGCCTTCTCTTGAGGGGCTTGTGGAAAATTGGCATACGTCTTGAGTTCAAACCAGGCAATCAGCTCTCATCTCCAGGCAAATTGGGGATCAGGGAGCATTCCTCGAGTTGCTCTGCTGAACTTGGTATTCCTCTACGCTTGGCACGTTGTTCTCGGGGAACCTCTGGAGTTGCCTAAAGGAAGTCAAGCCACTGGACATGTTTGACAGGGAATTGGCGATGGCTCTGGAGTCAATGCAGGCGAATCGGGCCTCATCTCAAGTTGATTTGGGGTACATGGACTTCCTTGCCATGATGATGTGATCTCAGGGTCCCTCTTAACTTGTGACAGTGTTCTTGGGATTGTCATGAGATCTATCAAGCAAGTCGAGTTTCCTTACATGTATCATGGGGAACACGGGATTGCTCTGCATGCAGTGCAAGGGAATCGCGCCTTATCACGCTTTTGAGGGGGAAGTCTCATGGTTATTCTCGAGCTGCGGCGGGGACCTGGGGTATATTCTGGAGTTACAGCGGGGATGGCCCTTCAAAACTCGTGTTTGTCCAGCGACGTCATGACTCCTGTCGAGTTATGAGGGACACATCAGGCATCTCTTCGAGGCTTGGCAGGGCCAAAAGGATGCTTCTCGAGGTGAGGCTGGAGACCCAGGGTCGCTTTCCAGTAGACACAGTGATATTGCGATTCCTGTCATAGTTCAAGAGGAATCAGGCATCTATACCTTTTGAAGCAGTGAATTCTGCGTGCTACTCGAAGTGTCAAAGGTATGTGAGGCATTCCATCGAAAGGAGTCTGGGACCTACGGCTCTCTCTTGGATCTCCACAGGGGATTCAGACATCCCTTCACCTTTTGAGATGAAAGATGTGTCTGTATTCATGCCACTGAAAGGAAACCCTGTCTCCTTTCGAGTCAGGGCTTCTCGGTGAATATTCCACTTGAGGCAGCATACTCAGGGTACCTCCCTGACAGCTACTGCTGAGAAAATCCTCCTCTTGAGGGCTTGTGGAAAATTGGCATATGTCTTGAGTCTAAGCCAGGCAATCAGCTCTCATCGACAGGCAATTTGGTGTCCACGGAGCATTCCTCGAGTTGCTCTGCTGAACTTGGTATTCCTCTACGCTTGGCACGTTGTTCTCGGGGAACCTCTGGAGTTTCCTAAAGGAAGTCAAGCCACTGGTCATGTTTAACGGGAACGGGGATGGCTCTGGAGTCAATGCAGGGGAATCGGGCCTCATCTCGAGTTGATTTGTGCTACATGGACCTCCTTCGCGATGCTGGTGTGACCCCAAGGTCACTCTATACTTGTGACAGTCTTCTTTCGGATTGTCTCGAGATCCATCAAGCAAGTCGAGTTTCCTGACATGTATCATGGGGAACACGGGATTGCTCTGCATGCAGTGCAGAGGAATCGCGCCTTATCTTGCTTTGAGGGGGAAGTCTCATGGTTACTCTCGAGTGGCAGCGGCGACCTGGGGTAGATTCTCGAGTTTGGGCGGGGATGGCCCTTCAACACTCGTGTTGTCCAGCGACGCCATGACTCCTGTCGACCTATGAGGGACACTTCAGGCATCTCTTCGAAGCTTGGCAGGGAAAAAAGGGACGCTTCTCGAGGTGAGGCGGGAGACCCAGGGTCCCTTTCCAGTAGCCACAGGGATATTTGGATTCCTGTCAAAGTTCAAGATGAATCAGGCATCGTTACGTTTTGAAGCAGTGAACTCTGCGTGCCACTCGAGGTGTAAAAGGTATGTGAGGGATTCCATCGAAAGGAGTCTGCGACCTAGGGTATTCTCCAAAGACTCCACAGGGGATTCAGACACCCTTCACGTTGTGAGATGAATGATGAGCCTTTATTCACTCACTGCAAGGAAACCCGGCCTCCTTTCATGTCAGGGCTTCTCGGTGTATATTTCCACTTGAGACAGAAAACACTGGGTCCCTCCCTCACAACTACTGCTGAGAGAAGCCTCCTCTTGAGGGGGCTTGTGAAAAGTTGGATTTCGTCTTGAGTCTAAGCCAGGCAATCAGCTCTCATCTCCAGGCAATTTGGGGTCCACGGAGCATTCCTCGAGTTGCTCTGCTAAACTTGGTATTCCTCTAGGCTTGGCACGTTTTCTCGGGGAACCTCTGGGGTTGCCTAAAGGAAGTCAAGCCATTAGTCGTGTTTGATCGGGGTACGTGGGATGGCTCTGGAGTCAAGGCAGGGGAATCGGGCCTCATCTCGAGTTGATTTCGGGTACATGGAAGCTCCTTCACGATGCTGGTGTGACCTCAGGGTCCCTCTATATTTGTGACAGTGTTCTTGCGGATTGTCTTGAGATCCTATCAATCAAGTCGAGTTTCCTTACATGTATCATGGGGATCACGGGATTGCTCTGCATGCAGTGCAAGGGAATCGCGCCTCATCACGCTCTGAGGGGGAAGTCTAATGGTTATTCTCGAGCTGCGTGGGGACCTGGGGTATATTCTCGAGTTACGGCGGGGATGGCCCTTCAAACACGTGTTTGTCCAGTGATGTCAGGACTCCTGTCGAGTTATGTGGGACAACCTCAGGAATCTCTTCGAAGCTTGGCAGGGCCAAAGAGACGCTTCTCGAAGTGAGGCGGGAGACCCAGGGTCCCTTTGCAGTAGCCACATGGATATTGGGATTCCTGTCAATGTTCAAGAGGAGTCAGGTATCGATTACCTTTTGAAGCAGTGAACTCTGTGTGCCACTCAAGGTGTCAAAAGCATGTGAGGCATTCCTTCGAAAAGGAGTCGGGGACCTAGGGCTTTCTCTGGCATTACACAGAGAATTCAGACATCCTTCACCTTGTGAGATGAAAGATGAGCCTGTATTGAAGCCACTGCAAGGAAACCCGGCCTTCTTTTGAGTCAGGGCTTCTCGGTGTATATTCCACTTGAGGCAGCAAACTCAGGGTCCCTCCCTCAAACTACTGCTGAGAGAAGAATCCTCTCTTGAGGGGCTTGTGGAAAGTTGGCATACGTCTTGAGTCTAAGCCAGGCAATCAGCTCTCATCTCCAGGCAATTTGGGGTCCACGGAGCATTCCTCGATTTGCTCTGCTGAACTTGGTATTCCTCTACGCTTGGCACGTTGTTCTCGGGGAACCTCTGGAGTTGCCTAAATGAAGTCAAGCCACTGGGACATGTTTGATGGGGTACGTGGCGATGGCTCTGGAGTCAATGCAGGGGAATCGGGCCTCATCTCGAGTTGATTTGGGGTACATGGAACTCCTTTGGTGATGATGGTGTGACCTCAGGGTCCCTCTCAACTTGTGACAGTGTTCTTGCGGATTGTCTTGAGATCTATCAAGCAAGTCGAGTTTCCTTACATGTTTCATGGGGGATAACGGGATTGCTCTGCATGCAGTGCAGGGAAATCGGGCCTCATCTCGCTTTCAGGGGGGAGTCTCATGGTTTTTCTCGAGTTACGGCGGGGACCTGGGGTATATTCTCGAGTTACGGCGGGGATGGCCCTTCAAACACTCGTGTTTGTCCAGCGACTTCAGGACTCCTGTCGAATTATGTGGACACCTCAGGCATCTCTTCGAGGCTTGGCAGGGCCAAAGGACGCTTCTCGAGGTGAGGCGGGAGACCCAAGGTCCCTTTCCAGTAGCCACAGGGATATAGGATTCCTGTCATATTTTCAAGAGGAGTCAGGCATCGTATACCTTTTGAAGCAGTGAAACTCTGCGTGCTACTCGAGGTGTCAAAGGTATGTGAGGCATTCCGTCGAAAGGATCTGGGACCTAGGGCTTTCTCTAGGGACTCCACAGGGGATTCAGACATCCCTTCAGCTTGTGAGATTAAAGAGGGTCTGTAATCAATGCCACTGAAAGGAAACCCGGCCTCCTTTCGAGTCAGGGCTTCTCGGTGTATATTCCACTCGAGGCAGCATACTCAGGGTCCCTCCTCAAACCTACTGCTGAGAGAAAGCCTCCTCCTCTTGATGGGCTTGTGGAAAATTGGCGTACGTCTTGAGTTCTAACCCGGCAATCAGCTCTCATCTCCAGGCAAATTGGGGCCCAGGGAGCATTCCTCGAGTTGCTCTGCTGAACTTGGTATTCCTCTACGCTTGGCACGTTGTTCTCGGGGAACCTCTGGAGTTGCCTAAAGGAAGTCAAGCCACTGGTCATGTTTTGACGGGGAATGGGCGATGGCTCTGGAGTCAATGCAGGGAATCGGGCCTCATCTCGAGTTGATTTGGGGTACATGGACCTCCTTCGCGATGCTGGTGTGACCTCAGGTCCCTCTATACTTGTGACAGTGTCTTCTTGCGGATTGTCTGAGATCCATCAAGCAAGTCGAGTTTCCTTACATGTATCATGGGGAACACGGGATTGCTCTGCATGCAGTGCAGGGGAATCGCGCCTTATCTTGCTTTGAGGGGAAAGTCTCATGGTTATTCTCGAGTTGCGCGGGGACCTGGGGTATATTCTCGAGTTACGGCGGGGATGGCCCTTCAAAACTCGTGTTTGTCCAGCGACGTCATGACTCCTGTCGAGTTATGAGGGACACATCAGGCATCTCTTCGAGGCTTGGCAGGGCCAAAGGGACGCTTCTCGAGTTGAGGCTGGAGACCCAGGGTCCCTTTCCAGTAGCCACAGGGATATTTGGATTCCTGTCAAAGTTCACGATGAGGAATCAGGCATCTATACCTTTTGAAGCAGTGAATTCTGCGTGCCACTCGAGGTGGAAAAGGTATGTGAGGGATTCATCGAAAGGAGTCTGGACCTACTGCTTTCTCTAGGACTCCACCGGGGATTCAGACATCCCTTCACGTTTGAGATGAAAGATGAGCCTTTATTCATCACTGAAAGGAAACCCTGCCTCCTTTCGTGTCAGGGCTTCTCGGTGTATATTCCACTTGAGGCAGAAATACTCAGGGTCCCTCCCTCACATCTACTGCTGAGAAAGCCTCCTCTTGAGGGGCTTGTGGAAAATTGGCATTTACGTCTTGAGTCTAAGCCAGGCAATCAGCTCTCATCTCCAGGCAATTTGGGGTCCACGGAGCATTCCTCGAGTTGCTCTGCTGAACTTGGTATTCCTCTAGGCTTGGCACGTTGTTCTCAGGGAACCTCTGGAGTTGCCTAAGGAAGTCAAGCCACTGGTCGTGTTTGATCGGGTACGTGGGATGGCTCTGGAGTCAAGGCAGGGGAATCGGGCCTCATCTAGAGTTGATTTCGGGTACATGAGCTCCTTCACGATGCTGGTGTGACCTCAGGGTCCCTCTATATTTGTGACAGTGTTCTTGCGGATTGTCTTGAGGATCTATCAATCAAGTTCGAGTTTCCTTACATGTATCATGGGGAACACGGGATTGCTCTGCATGCAGTGCAAGGGAATCGGCCTTATCACACTCTGAGGGGGAAGTCTAATGGTTATTCTCGAGCTGCGGTGGGGACCTGGGGTATATTCTGGAGTTACGACGGGGATGGCCCTTCAAAACTCGTGTTTGTCCAGTGATGTCAGGACTAATGTCGAGTTATGTGGGACAACTCAGGAATCTCTTCGAAGCTTGGCAGGGCCAAAGAGAGCTTCTCGAGGTGAGGCGGGAGACCCAGGGTCCCTTTGCAGTAGCCACAGGGATATTGGGATTCCTGTCAATGTTCAAGAGGAGTCAGGTATGGTTACCTTTTGAAGCAGTGAACTCTGTGTGCCACTCAAGGTGTCAAAAGCATGTGAGGCATTCCTTAGAAAGGAGTCGGGGACCAGGCTTTCTCTGGCATTCCACAGAGAATTCAGACATCCTTCACCTTGTGAGATGAAAGATGAGCCTTTATTCAAGCCACTGCTAGGAAACCCGGCCTTCTTTTGAGTCAGGGCTTCTCGGTGTATATTCCACTTGAGGCAGCAAACTCAGGTCCCTCCCTCACAACTACTGCTGAGAGAAGAATCATCTTGAGGGGCTTGTGGAAAGTTGGCATACGTCTTGTGTCTAAGCCAGGCAATCAGATCTCATCTCCAGGCAATTTGAGGTCCATGGAGCATACCTCGATTTGTTCTGCTGAACTTTGCTATTCCTCTAGGCTTGGCACGTTTTTCTCGGGGAACCTCTGGAGTTGCCTAAATGAAGTCAAGCCAATGGTCGAGTTTGATGGGGGTACGTGGGAATGGCTCTGGAGTCAAGGTAGGGGAATCGGCCTCATCTCGAGTTGATTTCGGGTACATGGAACACCTTTGGGATGCTGGTGTGACCTCAGGGTCCCTCTGTACTTGTGACAGTGTTCTTGCGGACTGTCTTGAGATCCATTAAGCAAGTCGAGGCTCCTTACATGTTTCATGGGGATCACGGGATTGCTCTGCATGCAGTGCAGGGGAATCGGGCCTCATCTCGCTTTAAGGGGGAGCCTCATGGTTTTTCTCGAGTTACTGCGTGGACCTGGGTTATATTCTCGAGTTACGGGCGGGGATGGCCCTTCAACACACGTGTTTGTCCAGCGACGTCAGGACTCCTGTCGAGTTATGTGTGACACCTCAGGAATCTCTTCGAGGCTTGGCAGGGCCAAAGCAACGCTTCTCGAAGTGAGGCGGGAGACCAAAGGTCCCTTTCCAGTAGCCACAGGGATATAGGTATTCCTGTCAATTTTCAAGAGGAGTCAGGCATCGTCACCTTTTGAAGCAATGAACTCTGGGCGCTGCTCGAGGTGTCAAAGGCATGTGAGGCATTCCGTCGAAAATCAGGGACCTAGGGCTTGCTCTAGGGACTCCACAGGGGATTCAGACATCCCTTCAACTTGTGAGATTAAAGAGGGGCCTGTAATCAATCCACTGCAATGAAACCCGGCCTCCTTTCGAGTCAGGGCTTCTCGGTGTATATTCCACTCGAGGCAGCAAACTCAGGGTCCCTCACTCAAACCTACTGCTGAGAGAAGCCTTCTCTTGAGGGGCTTGTGGAAAATTGGCATACGTCTTGAGTTCAAACCAGGCAATCAGCTCTCATCTCCAGGCAATTTGGGGCCCAGGGAGCATTCCTCGAGTTGCTCTGCTGAACTTGGTATTCCTCTACACTTGGCACGTTGTTCTCGGGGAAACCTCTGGAGTTGCCTAAAGGAAGTCAAGCCACTGGACATGTTTGACGGGGAATTGGCGATGGCTCTGGAGTCAATGCAGGCGAATCGGGCCTCATCTCAAGTTGATTTGGGGTACATGGACTTCCTTGCGATGATGATGTGACCTCAGGGTCCCTCTCAACTTGTGACAGTGTTCTTGCGGATTGTCATGAGATCTATCAAGCAAGTCGAGTTTCCTTACATGTTTCATGGGGATCACGGGATTGCTCTGCCTGCAGTGCAGGGGAATCGGGCCTCATCTCGCTTTGATGGGGAAGTGTCATTGTTTTTCTCGAGTTAAGGTGGGGACCTGGGGTTATATTTCTCGAGTTACGGCGGGGATGGCCCTTCAACACTCGTGTTTGTCCAGCGACCTCAGGACTCCTGTCGAGTTATGAGGGACACCTCAGGAATCTCTTCGAGGCTTGGCAGGGACAAAGGGACGCTTCTCGAGGTGAGGCGGGAGACCCAGGTCCCTTTCCAGTAGCCACAGGGATATTGGGATTCCTGTCAATGTTCAAGAGGAGTCAGGCATCGTCACATTTTGATGCAGTGAACTCTGCGTGCCACTCGCGGTGTCAAAGGCATGTGAGGCATTCCGTCGAAAGGAGTCGGGGACCTAGGGCTTTCTCTAGGGACTCCACAGGGGATTCAGACATCCCTTCACCTTGTGAGATGAAAGAGGAGCCTGTATTCAACCACTGCAAGGAAACCTGGCCTCCTTTCGAGTCAGGGCTTCTCGGTGTATATTCCACTTGAGGCAGCAAATTCAGGGTCCCTCCCTCACATCTACTGCTGAGAGAAGCCTCCTCTTGAGGGGCTTGTGGAAAATTGGCATACATCTTGAGTCTAAGCCAGGAAATCAGATCTCATCTCCAGGCAATTTGGGGTCCACGAAGCATTCCTCGAGTTGCTATGCTGAACTTGGTATTCCTCTAGACTTGGCACGTTGATTTCGGGGAAACCCTGGAGTTGCCTAAAGGAAGTCAAGCCACTGGTCGTGTTTGATGGGGAACGGGGGATGGCTCTGGAGTCAAGGCAGGGGAATCAGGCCTCATCTCGAGTTGATTTGGGGTACATGGAGAATTCCTTCACGATGCTGGTGTGACCTCAGGGTCCCTCTCTACTTGTGACAGTGTTCTTGCGGATTGTCTCGACATCCATCAATCAAGTCGAGCCGCTTACATGTTTCATGGGGAATCACGGGATTGCTCTGCATGCAATGCAGGGGAATCGGGCCTCATCTCGCTATAAGGGGGAAGTCTCACATGGTTTTTCTCGAGTTGCGGTGGGGACCTGGGGTATATTCTCGAGTTACGGCGGGGATGGCCCTTCAAAACTCGTGTTTGTCCAGCGACGTCAGGACTCCTGTCGAGTTACGAGGGACAACCTCAGGAATCTCTTCGAGGCTTGGCAGGGCCAAGGGGACGCTTCTCGAGGTGAGGCGGGAACCCAGGGTCCCTTTCCAGTAGCCACAGGGATATTGGGATTCCTGTAATTTTCAAGAGGAGTCAGTCATCGTCACCTTTTGAAGCAGTGAACTCTGCGTGCCGCTCGAGGTGTCAAATGCATGTGAGGCATTCCGTCGAAAGTCGGGGACCTAGGGCTTTCTCTGGGACTACACAGGGGATTCAGACATCCCTTCAACTTGTGAGATGAAAGAGGAGCCTGTATTCAAGCCACTGCTAGGAAACCGTCCTCCTTTCGAGTCAGGGCTTCTCGGTGTATATTCCACTTGAGGCAGCAAATTCAGGGTCCCTCCCTCACACACTACTGCTGAGAGAAGCCTCCTCTTGAGGGGCTTGTGAAAAGTTGGCATACGTCTTGAGTCTAAGCCAGGCAATCAGCTCTCATCTCCAGGCAAATTTGGGGTCCACGGAGCATTCCTCGAGTTGCTTTGCTGAACTTGGTATTCCTCTAGACTTGGCACGTTGTTCTCGGGGAACCTCTGGAGTTGCCTAAAGGAAAGTCAATCCACTGGTCGTGTTTGATGGGGAAAGGGGATGGCTCTGGAGTCAAGGAGGGGAATGGGGCCTCATCTCGAGTTGATTGGGGTACATGGAGCTCCTTCGCGATGCTGGTGTGACCTCAGTGTCCCTCTGTACTTGTGGCAGTGTTCTTGCGTGCTGTCTCGAGATCCATCAAGCAAGTCGAGGCTCCTTACATGTTTCATGGGGATCACGGGATTGCTCTGCATGCAGTGCAGAGGAATCGGGCCTCATCTCGCTTTGATGGGGAAGTGTCATTGTTTTTCTCGAGTTACGGCGCGTACATGGGGTATATTCTCGAGTTATGGCGGGAATGGCCCTTCAACACTCATGTTTGTCCAGCGACCTCAGGACTCCTGTCGAGTTATGAGGGACACCTCAGAAATCTTTTCGAGGCTTGGCAGGGCCAAAGGGACGTTTCTCGATGTGAGGCTGGAGACCCAGGGTCCCTTTCCAGTAGCCACAAGGATATTGGAATTACATTCAATGGTCAAGAGGAGTCAGTTATCTTCACCATTTGAAGCAGTGAACTCTTTGTGCCGCTGGAAGTGTCAAAGGCATGTGAGGCATTCCGTCGAAAGGAGTCGGGGAACTAGGGCTTTCTCTAGGGACTTCACAGGGGATTCAGACATCCCTTCAACTTGTGAGATGAAAGAGGGGCCAGTAATCAATCCACTGCAATGAAACCCGGCCTCCTTTCGAGTCAGGGCTTCTCGGTGTATATTCCACTCGAGGCAGCAAACTCAGGGTCCCTACCTCAAACCTAGTGCTGAGAGAAGCCTTCTCTTGAGGGGATTTTGGAAAATTGGCATACGTCTTGAGTTCAAACCAGGCAATCAGCTCTCATCTGTAGGCAATTTCGGGCCCAGGGAGCATTCCTCGAGTTGCTCTGCTGAACTTGGTATTCCTCTAGACTTGGCACGTTATTCTCTGGGAACCTCTGGAGTTGCCTAAGGAAGTCAAGCCACTGGTCGTGTTTGATGGGGAAAGGGTTATGGATCTGGAAAAAGGGAGGGGAATGGGGCTTCATCTCGAGTTGATTGGGGGTACATGGAGCTCCTTCGTGATACTGGTGTGACTTCAGGGTCCCTCTGTACTAGTGACAGTGTTCTTGCGGATTGTCTGGAGATCCATCAAGCAAGTCGAGGCACCTTACATGTTTCATGGTGATCACGGGATTGCTCTGCATGCAATGCAGGGGAATCGGGCCTCATCTCGCTTTAAGGGGGAAGTCTCATGGTTTTTTCTCGAGTTAAGACGGGGACCTGGGTTATATTCTCGAGTTAATGGCGGGGATGGCCCTTCAACACTCATGTTTGTCCAGCGACCTCAGGACTCCTGTCGAGATACGAGGGACACCTCAGGAATCTCTTCGAGGCTTGGTAGGGACAAAGGGATGCTTCTCGAGGTGAGGCGGGAGACCCAGAGTCCCTTTCCAGTAGCCACAGGGATATTGGGATTCCTGTCAATCTTCAAGAGGAGTCAGAGATCGTCACATTTTGAAATAGTGAACTCTGCGTGCCGCTCGAGGTGTCAAAGGCATGTGAGGCATTCCGTCGAAAGGGGTCGGGGAACTAAGGCTTTCGCTAGGGACTCCACAGGGGATTCAGACATCCCGTCACCTTGTGAGATGAAAAAGGAGCCTGTATTCAAGCCACTGCAATGAAACCCTGCCTCCTTTCCAGTCAGGGCTTCTCGGTGTATATTCCACTTGATGCAGCAAATTCAGGGTCCCTCCCTCACATCTACTGCTGAGAGAATCCTTCTCTTGAGGGGCTTGTGGAAAATTGGAATACATCTTGAGTCTAAGCCAGGCAATCAGCTCTTATTTCCAGGCAATCTGGGGTCCAAGAAGCATTCCTCGAGTTGCTCTGCTGAATTTGGTATTCCTCTAGAATTGGCACGTTGGTCTCGGGGAACCTCTGGAGTTGCCTAAAGGAAGTCAAGCCACTGGTCGTGGGTGATGGGGAACGGGGGATGGCTCTGGAGTCAAGGCAGGGGAATCGGGCCTCATCTCGAGTTGCTTTGGGTACATGGAACTACTTCGGTGTGCTGGTGTGACCTCATGGTCCCTCTTTACTTGTGACAGTGTTCTTGTGGATTGTCTCGACATCCATCAATCAAGTCGAGGCCCCTTACATGTTTCATGGGGATCACGGGATTGATCTGCATGTAATGCAGGGGAATCGGGCCTCATCTCGCTTTAAGGGGGAAGCCTCATGGTTTTTCTCGAGTTACTGCGTGGACCTGGGTTATATTCTCGAGTTACGGCGGGGATGGCCTTTCAACACACGTGTTTGTCCAGCGACGTCAAGACTCCTGTCGAGTTACGAGGGACACCTCAGAAATCTCTTCGAGGCTTGGCAGGGCCAAAGGGAAGCTTCTTGAGGTGAGGCGGGAGACCAAAGGTCCCTTTCCAGTAGGCACAGGGATATAGGTATTCCTGTCAATTTTCAAGAGGAGTCAGGCATCGTCACCTTTTGAAGCAGTGAACTCTGCGTGCCGCTCGAGGTTTCAAATGCATGTGAGGCATTCCGTCGAAAATCAGGGACCTAGGGCATACTCTAGGGACTCCACAGGGGATTCAGATATCCCTTCACCTTGTGAGATGAAAGTGGAGCCAATATTCAAGGCACTGAAATGAAACCCGGCCTCCTTTCGAGTCAGGGCTTCTCGGTGTATATTTCACTTAACACAGCAAATTCAGGATACCTCCCTCCCACCTAGTGCTGAGAGATGCCTTCTCTTGAGGGGCTTGTGGAAAATTGGCATATGTCTTGAGTCTAAGCCAGGCAATCAGCTCTCATCTCCAGGCAATTTGGGGTCCACGAAGCATTCCCCGAGTTGCTTTGCTGAACTTTGTATTCCTCTAGACTTGGCACATTGTTCTCGGGAAACCTCTGGAGTTGCCTAAAGGAAGTCAATCCACTGGTCATGTTTGATGGGGAAAGGGTTATAGATCTGGAGAAAGGGAGGGGAATGGGGCTTCATCTCGAGTTGATCTGGGGTACATGGAGCTCCTTCGCGATGCTGGTGTAACCTCAGGGTCCCTCTGTACTTGTGGCAGTGTTCTTGCGTTCTGTCTCGAGATCCATCAAGCAAGTCGAGGTTCCTTACATGTTTCATGGGGATCACGGGATTGCTCTGCATGCAGTGCAGAGGAATCGGGCCTCATCTCGCTTTGATGGGGAAGTGTCATTGTTTTTCTCGAGTTATGGCGGGTACATGGGGTATATTCTCGAGTTATGGCGGGTATGGCCCTTCAACACTCGTGTTTGTCCAGGGACCTCAGGACTCCTGTCGACTTACGAGGGACACCTCAGAAATCTTTTCGAGGCTTGGCAGGGCCAAAGGGACGTTTCTCGATGTGAGGCGGAGACCCAGGGTCCCTTTCCAGTAGCCACAAGGATATTGGAATTACATTCAATGGTCAAGAGGAGTCAGTTATCTTCACCATTTGAAGCAGTGAACTCTTTGTGCCGCTGGAAGTGTCAAAGGCATGTGAGGCATTCCGTCGAAAGGAGTCGGGGAACTAGGGCTTTCTCTAGGGACTCCACAGGGTATTCAGACATCCCTTCAACTTGTGAGATGAAAGTGGGGCCTGTAATCAATCCACTGCAATGAAACCCGGCCTCCTTTCGAGTCAGGGCTTCTCGGTGTATATTCCACTCGAGGCAGCAAACTCAGGGTCCCTACCTCAAACCTACTGCTGAGAGAAGCCTTCTCTTGATGGGCTTGTGGAAAACTGGCATACGTCTTGAGTCTAAACCAGACAATCAGCTCTCATCTCCAGGCAATTTGGGGTCCACCGAGTATTCCTCGAGTTGCTCAGCTGAACTTGGTGTTCCTCGAGATTTTGCACGTAGTTCTCAGGGAACTTCCTGAGTTGCCTAAAGGAAGTCAAGCCACTGGTCGTGTCTGATGGGGAATGGGGTATGGATCTGGAGTCAAGTCAGGGGAATCGGGCGTCATCTCGATTTGGTTTGGCGTAAATGGAGCTCCTTTGCGATGCTGGTGTGACCTCAGGGTCCTTCTCTACTTGTGACAGTGTTCTTGCGGACTGTCTCGTGATCCATCAAGCAAGTCGAGGCTCCTTACATGTTTCATGTGGATCACGGAATTGCTCTGCATGCAGTGCAGGGTAATCGGGCCTCATCTTGCTTTGAGGGGAATGTCTCATGGTTTTTCTCGAATTACTTCGTGGACCTGGATTATATTCGCGAGTTACAGCGGGGATGGCCCTTCAACACTTGTGTTTGTCCAGCGACCTCAGGACTCCTGTCGAGTTACGAGGGACACCTCAGGAATCTCTTCGAGGCTTGGCAGGGCCAAAGGGACGCTTCTCGAGGTGAGGCGGGAGACCCAGCCTCCCTTTCCAGTAGCCACAGGAATATTGGGATTCCTGTCAATTTCAAGAGGAGTCAGGCATCGTCACCTTTTGAAGCAGTTCACTCTGCGTGCCGCTCGAGGTGTCAAATGCTTGTGCGGCATTCTGTCGAAAGTCGGGGACCTAGGGCTTACTCTAGGGAGTCCAACGGGGATTCAGACATCCCTTCACCTTGTGAGATGAAAGTGGAGCCTCTACTCAAGTCACTGAAATGAAACCCGCCCTCCTTTCGAGTCAGGGCTTCCCGGTGTATATTCCAATTGAGGCAGCAAACTCAGGGTCCGTCCCTCGCACCTACTGCTGAGAGAATCCTTCCCTTGAGGAGCTTGTGGAAAATTGGCATACGTCTTGAGTCTAAACCAGGCAATCAGCTCTCATCTCCAGGCAATTTGTGGTCCACGGAGCATTCCTCGAGTTGCCCAGCTGAACTTGGTATTACTCTATATTTGGCATGTTGTTCTCAGGGAACCTCTGGAGGTGCCTAAAGGAAGTCCAGCCACTGGTCGTGTTTGATGGGGAACGGGATATGTATCTGGATTCAAGGCAGGGGAATCGGGCATCATCTCGAGTTGATTTGGTGTACATGGAGCTCGTTCGCGATGATGTTGTGACCTCAGGGTCCTTCTCTACTTGTGACAGTGTTCTTGCGGACTGTCTCGAGATCCATCAAGCAAGTCGAGGCTCCTTACATGTTTCATGGGATCACGGGATTTTTTGCATGCATTCCGGTGGAATCGGGCCTCGTCTCGCTTTGAGGGGAAGTCTCATGGTTTTTCTCGAGTTGTGGCGGGGACATGGGGTATATTCTCGAGATACGGCGTGGGTTGCCTTTCAACACTCGTGTTTGTCCAGCGACGTCAGGACTCCTGTCAGATTATGAGGGACACTTCAGGAATCTCTTCGAGGCTTGCAGGGACAAAGGGACGCTTTTCAATGACAGGCGGGAGACCCAGGGTCCCTTTCCAGTAGCCACAGGGATATTGGGATTCCAGTCAATGTTCAAGAGGAGTCTGATATCGTCAACTTTCAAAGCAGTGAACTCTGCGTACTAATCGAGGTGTCAAAGGCATGTGAGGCGTTCCGTCGAACGGAGACGGGGACATAGGGCTTTCTCTAGGCACTCCACAGGGAATTCAGACATCCGTACACCTTGTGAGATGAAAGAGGAGCCTGTATTCAAGCCACTGCAAGGAAACCCGGTCTCCTTTCCATTCAGGGCTACTCGCTGTATATTCCCCTTGAGGCAGCAAATTCAGGGTCCCTCCCTGACACATACTGCTGAGAGAAGCCTTCTTTGAGGGCCTTGTGGAAATTTGACATACTTCTTGAGTCTAAACCAGGCAATCAGCTATAATCTCCAGGGAATTTGGGTTCCACGGAGCATTCCTCATGTTGCTCACCTGAACTTGGTATTCCTCTAGTTTTGGCATATTGTTCTCAGGGAACCAGTGGAGTTGCCTAAAGGAAGTCAAGCCACTGTTCGTGCTTGATGGGGAACGGTACATGGATCTGGAATCAAGGCAGGGGAATTGGGATTCATCTCGAGTTGATTTGGGGTACATGGAGCTCGTTCGCAATGCTGGTGTGACCTTAGGGTCCCTCTATATTTGTGACAGTGTCCTTGCGGGCTGTATCGAGATCCATCAAGCAAGTCGAGGTTCCTTACATGTTTCATGGGGATCACGGGATTGCTCTGCATGCAGTGCAGAGGAATCGGGCCTCATCTCGCTTTGATGGGGAAGTGTCATTGTTTTTCTCATGTTACGGTGGGGACAAGGGGTATATTCTCGAGTTACAGCGGGGATGGCCCTTCAACACTCGTGTTGGTCCAGCAACCTCAGGACACCTGTCGAGTTACGAGGGACACCTCAGGAATCTCTTCGAGGCTTGGCAGGGCCAAAGCGACGCTTTTCGAGGTGAGGCGGGAGACCCAGGGTCCCTTTCCAGTAGCCACAGGGATATTGGAATTACTTTCAATGGTCAAGAGGAGTCAGGTATCTTCACCATATGAAGCAGTGAACTCTGTGTGCCGCTCGAGGTGTCAAAGGCATGTGAGGCATTCCGTCGAAAGGATTCGGGGAATTAGGTCTTTCTCTATGGACTCCACAGGGGATTCAGACATCCCTTCAACTTGTGAGATGAAAGAGGGGCCAGTAATCAATCCACTGCAATGAAACCCGGCCTCCCTTCGAGTCAGGGCTTCTCAGTGTATATTCCATTTGAGGCAGCAAAATCAGGGTCCATCCCTCAAACCTACTGCTAAGAGAAGCCTTCTCTTGAGGGGATTGTGGAAAATTGGCATACGTCTTGAGTTCAAACCAGGCAATCAGCTCTCATCTCCAGGCAATTTGGGGCCCAGGGAGCATTCCTCGTGTTGCTCTGCTGAAATTGGTATTCCTCTAGAGTTGGCACGGATTTCTCCGGAAACCTCTGGAGTTGCCTAAAGGAAGTCAAGCCACTGGTTGTGTTTGATGGGGAAAGGGTTATGGATCTGGAGAAAGGGAGGGGAATCGGGCTTCATCTCGATTTGATTTGGGGTACATGTAGCTCCTTTGCGATGCTGGTGTGACCTCAGAGTCCCTCTGTACTTGTGGCAGTGTTCTTGCGGTCTGTCTCGAGATCCATCAAGCAAGTCGAGGCTCCTGACATGTTTCATGGGGATCACGGGATTGCTCTGCATGCAGTGCAGGGGAATCGGGCCTCATCTCGCTTTAAGGGGGAAGTCTCATGGTTTTTCTCGTGTTACTGCGTGGACCTGGGTTATATTCTCGAGTTACGGCGGGGATGGCCCTTCAACATACATGTTTTTCCAGCTACGTCAGGACTCCTGTCGAGTTACAAGGGAAAAGTCAGAAATCTCTTCGAGGCTTGGCAGGGCCAAAGGGACGCTTCTTGAGGTGAGGCGGGAGACCAAAGTCCCTTTCCAGTAGCCACAGTGATATAGGTATTCCTGTCAATTTTCAAGAGGAGTCAGGCATCGTCACCTTTTGAAGCAGTGAACTCTGTGTGCCGCTCGAGGTGTCAAAGGCATGTGAGGCATTCCTTCGAAAATCAGGGACCTAGGGCTTACTCTAGGGACTCCACAGGGGATTCAGACATCCCTTCACGTTGTGAGATGAACGTGGAGCCAGTATTAAAGGCACTGAAATGAAACCCGGCCTCCTTTGTAGTCAGGGTTTCCCGGTGTATATTCCAATTGAGGCAGCAAATTCAGGGTCCCTCCCTCACACCTACTGCTGAGAGAAGCCTTCTCTTGAGGAGCTTGTGGAATATTGGCATACGTCTTGAGTCTAAGCCAGGCAATCAGCTCTCATCTCCAGGCAATTTTTGGTCCACGGAGCATTCCTCGAGTTGCCCAGCTGAACTTGGTGTTGCACTATATATATCACGTTGTTCTCAGGGAACCTCTGGACGTGCCTAAAGGAAGTCCAGCCACTGGTCGTGTTTGATGGGGAATGGGGTATGGATCTGGATTCAAGGCAGGGGAATCGGGCATCATCTCGAGTTGATTTGGCGTACATGGAGCTCGTTCGCAATGATGTTGTGACCTCAAGGTCCTTCTCTACTTGTGACAGTGAACTTGCGGACTGTCTCGAGATCCATCAAGCAAGACGAGGCTCCTTACATGTTTCATGGGATCACGGGATTTTTTGCATGCATTCCGGTGGGATCGGGCCTCATCTCGCTTTGAGGGGTAAGTCTCATGGTTTTTCTCGAGTTGCGGCGGGGACCTGGGGTATATTCTCGAGGTACGGCGTGGGTTGCCTTTCAACACTCGTGTTTGTCCAGCGACGTCAGGACTCCTGTCGAATAATGAGGGACACTTCAGGAATCTCTTCGAGGCTTGCAGGAACAAAGGGACGCTTCTCGATGAGAGGCGGGAGACCCAGGGTCCCTTTCCAGTAGCCACAGTGATATTGGGATTCTAGTCAATGTTCAAGAGGAGTCTGATCGTCAACTTTCAAAGCAGTGAACTCTGCGTACTAATCGAGGTGTCAAAGGCATGTGAGGCATTCCGTCGAATGGAGTCGGGGACATAGGGCTTTCTCTAAGCACTCCACAGGGAATTCAGACATCCGTACACCTTGTGAGATGAAAGAGGAGCCAGTATTCAAGGCATTGCAAAGAAACCCGGCCTCCTTTCCATTCAGGGCTTCTCGCTGTATATTTCCCTTGAGGCAGCAAACTCAGGGTCCCTCCCTCATACCTACTGCTGAGAGAAGCCTTCTTTGAGGGCCTTGTGGAAATTTGACATACTTCTTGAGTCTAAACCAGGCAATCAGCTATCATCTCCAGGCAATTTGGGTCCATGGAGCATTCCTCGTGTTGCTCACCTGAACTTGGTATTCCTCTAGTGTTGGCATGTTGTTCTCAGGGAACCAGTGGAGTTGCCTAAAGGAAGTCAAGCCACTGTTCGTGTTTGATGGGGAACGGTGTATGGATGTGAAGTCAAGGCAGGGGAATTGAGATTCATCTCGAGTTGATTTGGGGTACATGGAGCTCGTTCGCAATGCTGGTGTGACCTTAGGGTCCCTCTATACTTGTGACAGTGTCCTTGCGGACTGTATCGAGATCCATCAAGCAAGTCGAGGTTCCTTACATGTTTCATGGGGATCACGGGATTGCTCTGCATACAGTGCAGAGGAATCGGGCCTCATCTCGCTTTGATGGGGAAGTGTCATTGTTTTTCTCATGTTACGGTGGGGACAAGGGGTATATTCTCGAGTTACAGCGGGGATGGCCCTTCAACACTCGTGTTTGTCCAGCGACCTCATGATTCCTGTCGAGTTACAAGGGACACCTCAGGAATCTCTTCGAGGCTTGGCAGGGCCAAAGGGACGCTTCTCGAGGTGAGGCGGGAGACCCAGGGTCCCTTTCCAGTAGCCACAGGGATATTGGAATTACTTTCAATGGTCAAGAGGAGTCATGTATCTTCACCATTTGAAGCAGTGAACTCTGTGTGCCACTCGAAGTGTCAAAGGCATGTGAGGCATTCCGTCGAAAGGATTCGGGGAACTAGGGCTTTCTCTATGGACTCCACAGGGGATTCAGACATCCCTTCAACTTGTGAGATGAAGGAGGGGCCAGTAATCAATCCACTGCAATGAAACCCAGCCACCTTTAGAGTCAGGGCTTCTCGGTGTATATTCCATTCGAGGCAGCAAACTCAGGGTCCATCTCTCAAACCTACTGCTGAGAGAAGCCTTCTCTTGAGGGGATTGTGAAAAATTGGCATATGTCTTGAGTTCAAACCAGGCAATCAGCTCTCATCTCCAGGCAATTTGGGGCCCAGGGAGCATTACTCGTGTTGCTCTGCTGAAATTGGTATTCCTCTAGAGTTGGCACGTTTTTCTCGGGGAACCTCTGGAGTTGCCTAAAGGAAGTCAAGCCACTGGTCGTGTTTGATGGGGAAAAGATTATGGATCTGGAGAAAGGGAGGGGAATGGGGCTTCATCTCGATTTGATTTGGGGTACATGTAGCTCCTTTGCGATGCTGGTGTGACCTCAGAGTCCCTCTGTACTTGTAGCAGTGTTCTTGTGGTCTGGCTCGAGATCCATCAAGCAAGTCGAGGCTCCTTACATGTTTCATGGGGATCACGGGATTGCTCTGCATGCAGTGCAGGGGAATCGGGCCTCATCTCGCTTTAAGGGGGAAGTCTCATGGTTTTTCTCGAGTTACTGCGTGGACCTGGGTTATATTCTCGAGTTACGGCGGGGATGGCCCTTCAACATATGTGTTTTTCCAGCTACGTCAGGACTCCTGTCGAGTTACAAGGGACAACTCAGGAATCTCTTCGAGGCTTGGCAGGGCCAAAGGGACGCTTCTTGAGGTGAGGCGGGAGACCAAATGTCCGTTTCCAGTAGCCACAGGGATATAGGTATTCCTGTCAATTTTCAAGAGGAGTCAGGCATCGTCACCTTTTGAAGCAGTGAACTCTGTGTGCCGCTCGAGGTGTCAAAGGCATGTGAGGCATTCCTTCGAAAATCAGGGACCTAGGGCTTACTCTAGGGACTCCACAGGGGATTCAGACATCCCTTCACGTTGTGAGATGAAAGTGGAGCCAGTATTAAAGGCACTGAAATGAAACCCGGCCTCCTTTCTAGTCAGGGCTTCTCAGAGTATATTCCAATTGACGCAGCAAATTCAGGGTCCATCCCTCACACCTACTGCTGAGAGAAGCCTTCTCTTGATGGGCTTGTGGAAAACTGGCGTACGTCGTGAGTCTAAACCAGGCAATCAGCTCTCTTCTCCAGGCAATTTGGGGTCCACGGAGCATTCCTCGAGTTGCTCAGCTGAACTTGGTATTCCTCTAGATTTTGCACGTAGTTCTCAGGGAACATCTGGAGTTGCCTAAATGAAGTCAAGCCACTGGACGTGTCTGATGGGGAATGGGGTATGGATCTGGAGTCAAGGCAGGGGAATGGGGCCTCATCTCGATTTGATTTGGCATACATGGAGCTCCTTCGTGATGCTGGTGTGACCTCAGGGTCCTTCTCTACTTGTGATAGTGTTCTTGCGGACGGTCTCGTGGTCCATCAAGCAAGTCGAGGCTCCTTACATGTTTCATGGGGATTACGGAATTGCTCTGCATGCACTGCAGGGTAATCGGGCCTCATCTTTCTTTGAGGGGGATGTCTCATGGTTTTTCTCGAGTTACTTCGTGGACCTGGGTTATATTCTCGAGTTACAGCGGGGATGGCCCTTCAACACTTGTGTTTGTCCAGCGACCTCAGGACTCCTGTTGAGTTACGAGGGACACCTCAGGAATCTCTTCGAGGCTTGGCAGGGCCAAAGGGACGCTTCTCGAGGTGAGGCGGGAGACCCAGCGTCCCTTTCCAGTAGCCACAGGGATATTGGGATTCCTGTCAATTTTCTAGAGGAGTCAGGCATCGTCACCTTTTGAAGCAGTGAACTCTGCGTGCCGCTCGAGGTGTCAAATGCATGTGAGGCATTCCGTCGAAAGTCGGGGACCTAGGGCTTACTCTAGGGAGTCCAAAGGGGATTCAGACATCCGTTCACTTTGTGAGATGAAAGTGGAGCCTGTATTCAAGTCACTGAAATGAAACCCGCCCTCCTTTCGAGTCAGGGCTTCCCGGTGTATATTCCAATTGAGGCAGCAAACTCAGGGTCCCTCCCTCACACCTACTACTGAGAGAAGCCTTCTCTTGAGGAGCTTGTGGAACATTGGCATACGTCTTGAGTCTAAGCCAGGCAATCAGCTCTCATCTCCAGGCAATTTGTGGTCCACAGAGCATTCCTCCAGTTGCCTGGCTGAACTTGGTATTACTCTATATTTGGCACGTTGTTCTCAGGGAACCTCTGTAGGTGCCTAAAGGAAGTCCAGCCACTGGTCGTGTTTGATGGGGAACGGGGTATGGATCTGGAGTCAAGGCAGGGGAATCGGGCGTCATCTCGAGTTGATTTGGCGTACATGGAACTCGTTCGCGATGATGGTGTGACCTCAGGGTCCTTTACTTGTGACAGTGTTCTTGCGGACTGTCTCGAGATCCATCAAGCAAATCGAGGCTCCTTACATGTTTCATGGGATCACGGGATTTTTTTGCATGCATTCCGGTGGGATCGGGCCCCATCTCGCTTTCAGGGGGAAGTCTCATGGTTTTTCTCGAGTTGCGGCGGGGACCTAGGGTATATTCTCGAGGTACGGCGTGGGTTGCCTTTCAACACTCGTGTTTGTCCAGCGACGTCAGGACTCCTGTCGAATTATGAGGGACCCTTCAGGAATCTCTTCGAGGCTTGCAGGGACAAAGGGACGCTTCTCGATGAGAGGCGGGAGACCCAGGGTCCCTTTCCAGTAGCCACAGTGATATTGGGATTCCAGTCAATGTTCAAGAGGAGTCTGATATCGTCAACTTTCAAAGCAGTGAACTCTGCGTACTAATCGAGGTGTCAAAGGCATGTGAGGCATTCCGTCGAACGGAGTCGGGACATAGGGTTTTCTCTAGGCACTCCACAGGGAATTCAGACATCCGTACACCTTGTGAGATGAAAGAGGAGCCAGTATTCAAGCCACTGCAAGGAAACCCGGCCTCCTTTCCATTCAGGGCTTCTCGCTGTATATTCCCCTTGAGGCAGCAAACTCAGGGTCCCTCCCTCACACCTACTGCTGAGAGAAGCCTTCTTTGAGGGCCTTGTGGAAATTTGACATACTTCTTGAGTCTAAACCAGGCAATCAGCTATCATCTCCAGGCAATTTGGGTTCCACGGAGCATTCCTCGTGTTGCTCACCTGAACTTGGTATTCCTCTAGTTTTGGCATGTTGTTCTCAGGGAACCAGTGGAGTTGCCTAAAGGAAGTCAAGCCACTGTTCGTGTTTGATGGGGAACGGTGTATGGATCTGGAGTCAAGGCAGGGGAATTGGGATTCATCTCGAGTTGATTTGGGGTACATGGAGCTCGTTCGCAATGCTGGTGTGACCTTAGGGTCCCTCTATACTTGTGACAGTGTCCTTGCGGACTGTATCGAGATCCATCAAGCAAGTCGAGGTTCCTTACATGTTTCATGGGGATCACGGGATTGCTCTGCATGCAGTGCAGAGGAATCGGGCCTCATCTCGCTTTGATGGGGAAGTGTCATTGTTTTTCTCATGTTACGGCGGGGACAAGGGGTGTATTCTCAAGTTACAGCGGGGATGTCCCTTCAACACTCGTGTTTGCCCAGCGACCTCAGGACTCCTCTCGAGTTACGAGGGACACCTCAGGAATCTCTTCGAGGCTTGGCAGGGCCAAAGGGATGCTTCTCGAGGTGAGGCGGGAGACCCAGGGTCCCTTTCCAGTAGCCACAGGGATATTGGAATTACTTTCAATGGTCAAGAGGAGTCAGGTATCTTCACCATTTGAAGCAGTGAACTCTGTGTGCCGCTCGAGGTGTCAAAGGCATGTGAGGCATTCCGTCGAAAGGATTCGGGGAACTAGGGCTTTCTCTATGGACTCCACAGGGGATTCAGACATCCCTTCAACTTGTGAGATGAAAGAGGGGCCAGTAATCAATCCACTGCAATGAACCCGGCCTCCTTTCGAGTCAGGGCTTCTCGGTGTATATTCCATTCGAGGCAGCAAACTCAGGGTCCATCCCTCAAACCTACTGCTGAGAGAAGCCTTCTCTTGAGGGGATTGTGGAAAATTGGCATATGTCTTGAGTTCAAACCAGGCAATCAGCTCTCATCTCCAGGCAATTTGGGGCCCAGGGAGCATTCCTCGAGTTGCTCTGCTGAAATTGGTATTCCTCTAGAGTTGGCACGTTTTTCTCGGGAAACCTCTGGAGTTGCCTAAAGGAAGTCAAGCCACTGGTCGTGTTTGATGGGGAAAGGATTATGGATCTGGAGAAAGGGAGGGGAATGGGGCTTCATCTCGATTTGATTTGGGGTACATGTAGCTCCTTTGCGATGCTGGTGTGACCTCAGAGTCCCTCTGTACTTGTGGCATGTTCTTGCGGTCTGTCTCGAGATCCATCAAGCAAGTCGAGGCTCCTTACATGTTTCATGGGGATCACGGGATTGCTCTGCATGCAGTGCAGGGGATTCGGGCCTCATCTCGCTTTAAGGGGGAAGTCTCATGGTTTTTCTCGAGTTACTGCGTGGACCTGGGTTATATTCTCGAGTTACGGCGGGGATGGCCCTTCAAAATACGTGTTTGTCCAGCGACCTCAGGACTCCTGTCGTGTTACAAGGGACAACTCAGGAATCTCTTCGAGGCTTGACAGGGCCAAAGGGACGCTTCTCGAGGTGAGGCGGGAGACCAAAGGTTCCTTTCCAGTAGCCACAGGGATATAGGTATTCCTGTCAATTTTCAAGAGGAGTCAGGTATCATCACCTTTTGAAGCAGTGAACTCTGTGTGCCGCTCGAGGTGTCAAAGGCATGTGAGGCATTCCTTCGAAAATCAGGGACCTAGGGCTTACTCTAGGGACTCCACAGGGGATTCAGACATCCCTTCACGTTGTGAGATGAAAGTGGAGCCAGTATTAAAGGCACTGAAATGAAACCCGGCCTCCTTTCTAGTCAGGGCTTCTCGGTGTATATTCCAATTGACGCAGCAAATTCAGGGTCCCTCCCTCACACCTACTGCTGAGAGAAGCCTTCTCTTGATGGGCTTGTGGAAAACTGGCATACGTCGTGAGTCTAAACCAGGCAATCAGCTCTCATCTCCAGGCAATTTGGGGTCCACGGAGCATTCCTCGAGTTGCTCAGCTGAACTTGGTGTTCCTCTAGATTTTGCACGTAGTTCTCAGGGAACTTCTGGAGTTGCCTAATGGAAGTCAAGCCACTGGTCGTGTCTGATGGGGAATGGGGTATGGATCTGGAGTCAAGGCAGGGGAATCGGGCGTCATCTCGATTTGATTTGGCGTAAATGGAACTCCTTCGCGATGCTGGTGTGACCTCAGGGTCCTTCTCTACTTGTGACAGTGTTCTTGCGGACGGTCTCGTGATCCATCAAGCAAGTCGAGGCTCCTTACATATTTCATGTGGATCACGGGAATTGCTCTGCATGCACTGCAGGGTAATCGGGCCTCATCTTTCTTTGAGGGGGAAGTCTCATGGTTTTTCTCGAGTTACTTCGTGGACCTGGGTTATATTCTCGAGTTACAGCGGGGATGGCCCTTCAACACTTGTGTTTGTCCAGCGACCTCAGGACTCCTGTCGAGTTACGAGGGACACCTCAGGAATCTCTTCGAGGCTTGGCAGGGCCAAAGGGACGCTTCTCGAGGTGAGGCGGGAGACCCAGCGTCCCTTTCCAGTAGCCACAGGGATATTGGGATTCCTGTCAATTTTCAAGAGGAGTCAGGCATCGTCACCTTTTGAAGCAGTGAACTCTGCGTGCCGCTCGAGGTGTCAAATGCATGTGAGGCATTCCGTCGAAAGTCAGGGACCTAGGGCTTACTCTAGGGAGTCCAAAGTGGATTCAGACATCCGTTCACCTTGTGAGATGAAAGTGGAGCCTGTATTCAAGTCACTGAAATGAAACCCGCCCTCCTTTCGAGTCAGGGCTTCCTGGTGTATATTCCAATTGAGGCAGCAAACTCAGGGTCCCTCCCTCACACCTACTGCTGAGAGAAGCCTTCACTTGAGGAGCTTGTGGAAAATTGGCATACGTCTTGAGTCTAAGCCAGGCAATCAGCTCTCATCTCCAGGCAATTTGTGGTCCACGGAGCATTCCTCGAGTTGCCCAGCTGAACTTGGTATTACTCTATATTTGGCACGTTGTTCTCAGGGAACCTCTGGAGTTGCTAAAGGAAGTCAAAACACTGGTCGTGTTTGATGGGAAACGGGGGATGGCTCTGGAGTCAAGGCAGGGTAATCGGGCCTCATCTTCAGTTGATTTGGCGTACATGGAACTCCTTCGCGATGCTGGTGTGACCTCAGTGTCCCTTTGTACTTGTGACAGTGTTCTTGCGGACTGTTTCGAGATCCATCAGCATGTTGAGGTTCCTTACATGTTACATGGGAATTACGGGATTGCTCTGCATGCAGTGCTGGGGAATCGGGCCTCATCTCACTTTGGGGGGGAAATCTCATGGTTTTTCTCGAATTGAGGCGGGGACCTGGGGTATAATCTCGAGTTACGGCGGGGATGTCTCTTCAACACTCGTGTTTGTCCAGCGAAATCTGAACTCATTTTTAGTTACGAGGGAAACATCAGGAATCTCTTTGAGGCTTGGCAGGCCTAAAGGGACACTTTTCGAGGTGAGTTGGGAGACCCAGTGTCCCTTTCCAGTAGCGACAGGGAAATTGGGATTCCTGTCAATGTACAAGAATAGTCAGGCATCGTCACCTTTTGAAAAAGAGAACTCTGTGTGACTCTCGATGTGTCAAAGGCATGTGAGGCATTCCGTCGAAAGGAGTCGGGGAACTAGGGTTTTCTGTAGGGACTCCACAGGGAATTCAGACATCTCTTCACCTTGTGAGATGAAAGATGAGCCTGTATTCCAGCCTCTGCTAGGAAACCCGGCCTACTTTCGAGTCAGGGCTTCTCGGTGTATATTCCACTTGAGGCAGCAAACTCAGGGTCCGTCCCTCATACCTACTGCTGAGAGCAGCCTCCCCTTGATGGTCTTATGGTAATTTGCCTCCGTCTTGAGTCTAAGCCAGGCAATCAGCTCTCATTTCCAGGCAATTTGGTGTCCATGGAGCATTCCTCGAGTTGCACTGTTGAACTCGGTATTCCTCTAGGCTTGGCACGTTGTTCTCTGGGAAACTCTGGAGTTGCATAAAGGAAGTCAAGCCACTGGTATGTTTGATGGGGAATGGGGGAAGGCTCTGGAGTCAAGGCAGGGGAATCGGGCCTCATCTCGTGTTGATTTGGTGTACATGGAGCTCCTAGGCAATGCTGGTGTGACCTCAGGATCCCTCTGTGCATGTGACAGTGTTTTTGCGGACTGTCTCGAGATACATCAAGGAAGTCGAGGCTCCTTACAATTTTCATGGTGATCACGGGGATGCTCTGCATGCAGTGCAGTGGAAGCGGGCATGATCTCGCTTTGGGGGGGACGTCTCATGGTTATTCGCGAGTTGCGGCGGGGAACTGCAGTATATTCTCGAGTTACGGCGGGGATGGCCCTTCAACACTTGTGTTTGTCCAGCGACGTCAGGAGTCCTGTCGAGTTACGACAGACACCTCTGGAATCTCTTCGAGGTTTGGCAGGGCCAAAGGGACGCTTCTCGAGGTGAGGGGAGAGACCAAGTTTCCCTTTGCATTAGCCCAGGGATATTGGGATTCCTGTCAATGTTCAAGAGTTGTCAGGCATTGTCACCTTTTGAAGCAGTGATCTCTGCGTGCGTTACGAGGTGTCAAAGGCATGTGAGGCATTCCATCGAAAGGAGTCGGGGGCCTAGGGCTTTCTCCAGGGACTCAACAGGGAATTCAGACATCCCTTCTCCTTGTGAGATGAAAGAGGAGCCAATATTCAAGCATCTGCAAGGAAACCCGGCCTCTTTTCGAGTCAGGGCTTCTCGGGGTATATTCTACTTGAGGCAGCAAACTCACGGTCCCTCCGTCACACCTACTGCTGAGAGTAGCCTCCCATTGAGGGTCTTAAGGTAAGTTCGCATACGTCTTGAGTCTAAGCCAGGTAATCAGCGCTCATCTCCAGGAAATTTAGTGTCCACGGAGCATTCCTCGAGTTGCTCTGCTGAACTTGGTATTCTTCTAGGCTTGGCACGTTGTTCTCTGGGAAAATCTGGAGTTGCCTAAAGGAAGTCAAACCACTGGTCGTGTTTGATGGGGAACGGGGGATGGTTACGGAGTCAAGGTAGGGGAATCGGTCTTCATCTTGAGTTGATCTGGGGTACATGGAGCTCCTTCACGATGCTGTTGTGACCTCAGGGTCCCTCTGTACTTGTGAGAGTGTTCTTGCACACTGTCTCGAGATCCATCAGGCAAATCGAGGTTCCTTACATGATTCATGGGGATCACGGGATTGCTCTGCATGCAGTGCAGGGGAATCGGGCCTCATCTCGCTTTGGGGAGGAAGTCCCATTGCTTTTCTCGAGTTGAGGCGGGGACCTGGGGTATATTCTCGAGTTACGGTGGGGATGGCTCTTCAACACTCGTGTTTGTCCAGCGACGTCAGGACTCCTGTCGAGTTACGACGGACACCTCAGGAATCTCTTCGAGGCTTGGCAGGGCCAAAGGGACTTTTCTCGAAGTGAGGCGATAGACCCAGGGTCCCTTTGCAGTAGCCACAGTGATATTGGGATTCCTGTCAATGTTCAAGAGGAGTCAGGCATCGTCATCTTTTGAAGCAGTGATCTCTGCGTGTCTCTCGATGTGCCAAAGGCATGTGAGGCATTCTGTCGAAAGTAGTCGGGGACCTAGGGCTTTCCCTAGGGACTGCACAGGGGATTCAGACTTCCCTTTTCCTTCTGAGATGAAAGATGAGCCTGTATTTAAGCCTCTGCAAGGACACCGGGCCTGCTTTCGAATCAGGAATTCTCGGTGTATATTCCACTTGAGGCAGCAAACTCAGGGTCCCTCCCTCACACCTACTGCTGAGAGCAGCCTTCCCTTGCGGGTCTTATGGAAAGTTGGCATACGTCTTGAGTCTAAGCCAGGCAATCAGCTCTCATCTCCAGGTAATTTGTTGTCCATGGAGCATTTCTGGAGTCGCTCTGCTGAACTTGGTATTCCTCTAGGCTTGGCACGTGGTCATCTGGGAAACTCTGGAGTTGCCTAAAGGAAGTCAAACCACTGGTCATGTTTGATGGGAAACGAGGGATGGCTCTGGAGTCAAGGCAGGGGAATCAGGCCTCACCTCGAGTTGATTTGGGGTACATGGAGCTCCTTCGCGATGCTGGTGTGACCTCAGGGTCCCTCTGTACTTTTGAGAGTGTTTTTGCGGACTTTCTCGAGATCCATCAAGCAAGTCGAGGCTCCTTACAAGGTTCATGGTGATCATGGGGTACCTCTGCATGCAGTGCAGGGGAATCGGGCCTCATCTCGCTTTGGGGGGAAGTCTCATGTTTTTTCTCGAGTTGCGGTAGGGACCTGGGGTATATCCTCGAGTTACGGCGGGGATGGCCCTTCAACACTCGTGTTTGTTCAGCGACGTTCAGGACTCCTGTCGAGTTACGACGGACACCACAGGAATCACTTCGAGGTTTCGTAGGGCCAAATGGACGTTCCTTGAGGAGAGGCAGGAGACCAAGGGTCCCTTTGAGGTAGCCCAGGGATATTGGAATACCAATCAAAGTTCAAGAGGAGTCAGGCATCGTCACCTTTTAAAGCAGAGAACTCTGCGTGCCGTTCAAGGTGTCAAAGGCATGTGAGGCATTCCGTCGAAAGGAGTCGGGGAACTAGGGCTTTCTCTAGGGACTGCACAGGGGATTCAGACATCCCTTCACCTTGTGAGATGAAAGAATAGCGTGTATTCAAGCCTCTGCAAGGACACCCGGCCTGCTTTCGAGTCAGGGCTTCTCGGTGTATATTCCACTTGAGGCAGCAAACTCAGGGTCCCTCCCTCACACCTACTGCTGAGAGTAGCCTCCCCTTGAGGGGCTTATGGAAAATTGGCATACGTCTTGAGTCTAAGCCAGGCAATTAGCTCTCATCTCCCGGCAATTTGGTGTCCACTGAGCATTCCTCGAGTTGCTCTGCTGAACTTGGTATTCCTCTAGGCTTGGCACGTTGTTTTCTGGGAACGTCTGGAGTTGCCTAAAGGAAGTCAAAACACTGGTCGTGTTTGATGGGAAACGGGGGATGGCTCTGGAGTTAAGGCAGGGGAATCCGGCCTCATCTCAAGTTGATCTGGGGTACATGGAGGTCCTTCGCGATGCTGGTGTGACCTCAGGTTCCCTCTGGACTTGTGACAGTGTTCTTGCGGACTGTCTCGAGAACCATCAAGCAAGTTGAGGCTCCTTACATGTTTCACGGGGATCACGGGATTGCTCTGCATGCAGTGAGGCGGAAACGGGCCTCATCTCGCTTTGGGGTGGGAAGTCTCATAGTTTTTCTCGAGTTGAGGTGGGGACCTGGGGTATATTCTCGAGTTACGGCGGTAATGCGTATTCGACACTCATGTTTGTCCAGTGACGTCTGTACTCCTGTTTAGTTACGAGGGAAACCTCAGTAATCGCGTCGAGGCTTGGCAGCGCCAAAGGTACACTTCTCGAGGTGAGGTGGGAGACTCAGGGTCCCTTTCCAGTAGCGAAAGTGATATTGGGATTACTGTCAATGTTCAGGAGGAGTCAGGCATCGTCACCTGTTGAAACAGAGAACTCTGCATGCCTCTCGAGGTGTCAAAGGCATGTGAGGCATTCCGTCGAAAGGAGTCGGGGAACTAGGGCTTTCTCTAGGGACTCCATAGGAGATTCAGACATCCCTTCACATTGTGAGATGAAAGATGAGCCTGTATTCAAGCGTCTGCAAAGAAACCCGGCTTCCTTTCGAGTCAGGGATTATCGGTGAATATTCCACTTGAGACTGAAAACTCAGGGTCCCTACCTCACATCTACTGCTGAGAGCAGCCTCCCCTTGATGGTCTTATGGTAATTTGACCTCCGTCTTGAGTCTAAGCCAGGCAATTAGCTCTCATCTCCAGGTAATTTTCGGTCCAAGGAGCATTCCTCGAGTTGCTCTGCTGAACTTGGTATTCCTCTAGGCTTGGCACGTTGTTCTCTGGGAAACTCTGGAGTTGCTTAAAGGAAGTCAAACCACTGGTCGTGTTTGATTGGGAATGCGGGATGGCTCTGGAGTCAAGGCAGTGGAATCGGGCCTCACCTCGATTTGATTTGGGGTACATGGAGCTCCTTCGGATGCTGGTGTGACCTCAGGATCCCTCTGTACATGTGACAGTGTTCTTGCGGACTGTCTCGAGATCCATCAAGCAAGTCGAGGCTCCTTACAAGTTTCATGGTGATCAAGGGAGTGCTCTGCATGCAGTGCAGGGCAATCGGGCATCATCTCGCTTTGGGGGAGAAGTCTCATGGTTTTTCTCGAGTTGCGGCGGGGACCTGGAGTATATTCTCAAGTTACGGCGGGGATGACGCTTCAAAACTCGTGTTTGGCCAGCGATGTCAGGACTCCTGTCGAGTTACGACGGACACCTCAGGTATCTCTTCGAGGCTTGGTAGGCCCAAAGGGACGCTTCTCAAGGTGATGCGAGAGACCCAGCGTCCCTTTGCAGTAGCCACAGGGATATTGGAATTCCTGTCAATGTTCAAGAGGAGTCAGGCATCGTCACCTTTTAAAGCAGAGAACTCTGCATGCCGTCCGAGGTGTCAAAGGCATGTGAGGCATTCCGTTGAAAGGAGTCAGGGCACTAGGGCTTTCTCTAGGGACTGCACAGGGGATTCAGACATCCCTTCACCTTGTGAGATGAAAGATGAGCCTGTATTCAAGGCTCTATAAGGACACCCGGCCTGCTTTCGAGTCAGGGCTTCTCGGTGTATATTCCATTTGAGGCAGCAAACTCAGGGTCCCTACCTCACAACTACTGCTGAGAACAGCCTCCCCTTGAGGGTCTTATGGAAAAATGGCATACGTCTTGAGTCTAAGCCAGGCAATCAGCTCTCATTTCCCGGAAATTTGTTGTCCACGGAGCATTCCTCGAGTTGCTCTGCTGAACTTGGTATTCCTCTAGGCTTGGCACGTTGTTCTCTGGGAAACCTGGAGTTGCTTAAAGGAAGTCAAACCACTGGTCGTGTTTGATTGGGAATGCGGGATGGCTCTGGAGTCAAGGCAATGGAATCGGGCCTCACCTCGATTTGATTTGGGGTACATGGAGCTCCTTCGGATGCTGGTGTGACCTCAGGATCCCTCTGTACATGTGACAGTGTTCTTGCGGACTGTCTCGAGATCCATCAAGCAAGTCGAGGCTCCTTACAAGTTTCATGGTGATCCAGGGAGTGCTCTGCATGCAGTGCAGGGGAATCGGGCATCATCTCGCTTTGGGGGAGAAGTCTCATGGTTTTTCTCGAGTTGCGGCAGGGACCTGGAGTATATTCTCAAGTTACGGCGGGGAAGACCCTTCAAAACTCGTGTTTGGCCAGCGACCTCAGGACTCCTGTCGAGTTACGACGGACACCTCAGGAATCTCTTCGAGGCTTGGCAGGCCCAAATGGACGCTTCTCGAGGTGAGGCGAGAGACCCAGGGTCCCTTTGCAGTAGCCACAGAGATATTGGGATTCCTGTCAATGTTCAAGAGGAGTCAGCCATCGTCACCTTTTAAAGCAGAGAACTCTGCATGCCGTCCGAGGTGTCAAAGGCATGTGAGGCATTCCGTCGAAAGGAGTCGGGGAACTAGAGCTTTCTCTAGGGTCTGCACAGGGGATTCAAACATCCCTTCACCTTGTGAGATGAAAGATGAGCCTGTATTCAAGGCTCTGCAAGGACACGCGGCCTGCTTTCGAGTCAGGGCTTCTCGGTGTATATTCCACTTGAGGCAGCAAACTCAGGGTCCCTCCCTCACACCTACTGCTGAGAGTAGCCTCCCCTTGAGGTTCTTATGGAAAATTGACATACGTCTTGAGTCTAAGCCAGGTAATCAGCTCTCATCTCCTGGCAATTTGGTGTCCACGGAGCATTCCTCGAGTTGCTCTGCTGAACTTGGTATTCCTCTAGGCTTGGCACGTTTTTTTCTGGAAACCTCTGAAGTTGCCTAAAGGAAATCAAAACACTGGTCGTGTTTGATGGGAAACGGGGGATGGCTCTGGAGTCAAGGCAGGGGAATCCGGCCTCATCTCAAGTTGATTTGGGGTACATAGAGGTCCTTCACGATGCTGGTGTGACCTCAGGGTCCCTCTGTACTTGTGACAGTGTTCTTGCGGACTGTGTCGAGAACCATCAAGCAAGTCGAGGCTCCTTACATGTTTCTTGGGGATCACGGGATTGCTCTGCATGCAGTGCAGCGGAAACGGGCCTCATCTAGATTTTGGGGGGGAAGCCTCATGGTTTTTCTCGAGTTGAGGCGGGGACCTGGGGTATATTCTCGAGTTACGGCGGTAATGGGTATTCCACACTCGTGTTTGTCCAGTGCCGTGTGTACTCCTGTTTAGTTACGAGGGACATCTCAGGAATCGCTTTGAGGCTTGGCAGCGCCAAAGGGACACTTCTCGAGGTGAAGTTGGAGACCCAGGGTCCCTTTCCAGTAGCGACAGTGATATTAGGATTACTGTCAATGTTCAGGAGGAGTTAGGCATCGTCACCTGTTCAAGCAGAGAACTCTGCATGCCTCTCGAGGTGTCAAATGCTTGTGAGGCATTCCGTCGAAAGGAGTCGGGTAACTAGGGCTATCTCTTGGGACTCCATAGGAGATTCAGACATCCCTTCACCTTGTGAGATGAAAGATGAGCCTGTATTCAAGCCTCTGCAAGTAAACCCAGCTTCCTTTCGAGTCAGCGCTTTTCGGTGTATATTCCAATTGAGACTGAAAACTCAGGGTCCCTACCTCACACCTACTGCTGAGAGCAGCCTCCCCTTGATGGTCTTATGGTAATTTAACCTCCGTCTTGAGTCTAAGCCAGGCAATCAGCTCTCATCTCCAGGTAATTTTGGCTCCAAGGAGCATTCCTCGAGTTGCTCTGCTGAACTTGGTATTCCCCTAGGCTTGACACGTTGTTCTCTGGGAAACTCTGGAGTTGCTTAAAGGAAATCAAACCACTGGTCGTGTTTGATTGGGAATGCGGAATGGCTCTGGAGTCAAGGCAGTGGAATCGGGCCTTACCTCGATTTGATTTCGGGTACATGGAGCTCCTTCGGATGCTGGTGTGACCTCAGGATCCCTCTGTACATGTGACAGTGTTCTTGCGGACTGTCTCGAGATCCATCAAGCAAGTCGAGGCTCCTTACAAGTTTCATGGTGATCAAGGGAGTGCTCTGCATGCAGTGCAGGGGAATCGGACATCATCTCGCTTTGGGGGAGAAGTCTCATGGTTTTTCTCGAGTTGCGGCGGGGACCTGGAGTATATTCTCATGTTACGGCGGGGAGGACCCTTCAAAACTCGTGTTTGGCCAGCGATGTCAGGACTCCTGTCGAGTTACGACGGAAACCTCAGGAATCTCTTCGAGGCTTGGCAGGCCCAAATGGACGCTTCTCGAGGTGAGGCGAGAGACCCAGGGTCCCTTTTCAGTAGCCACAGGGATATTGGGATTCCTGTCAATGTTCAAGAGGAGTCAGGCATTGTCACCTTTTAAAGCAGAGAACTCTGCGTGCCATTCGAGGTGTCAAAGACATGTGAGGCATTCCGTGGAAAGGATTCGGGGAACTAGGGCTTTCTCTAGGGACTGAACAGGGGATTCAGACATCCCTTCACCTTGTGAGATGAAAGATGAGCCTGTATTCAGGGCTCTGCCAGGACACCCGGCCTGCTTTCGAGTCAGGGCTTCTCGGTGTATATTCCACTTGATGCAGCAAACTCAGGGTCCCTCCCTCACACCTACTGCTGAGAGCAGCCTCCCCTTGAGGGTCTTATGGAAAATTGGCATACGTCTTGCGTTTAAGCCAGGCAATCAGCTCTCATCTCCAGGCAATTTGGTGTCCACAGAGCATATCTCGAGTTGCTCTGCTGAACTTGGAATTCCTCTAGTCTTGGCACGTTGTTCTCTGGGAAACACTGGAGTTGCCTAAAGAAAGTCAAAACACTGGTCGTGTTTGATGGGAAACAGGGGATGGCTCTGGAGTCAAGGCAGGGGAATCGGGCCTCATCTCAAGTTGATTTGGGATACATGGATGTCCTTCGCGATGCTGGTGTGACCTCAGGGTCCCTCTGTACTTGTGACTGTGTTCTTGCGGACTGTGGCGAGAACCATCAAGCAAGTCGAGGCTCCTTACATGTTTCTTGGGGATCACGGGATTGCTCTGCATGCAGTGCAGCGGAAACGGGCCTCATCTCGCTTTAGGGGGGAAGTCTCATGGTCTTTCCCGAGTTGAGACGGCGACCTGGGGTATATTCTCGAGTTACGGCGGTAATGGGCATTCGACACTCGTGTTTGTCCAGTGACGTCTGTACTCCTGTTTAGTTACGAGGGACATCTCAGGAATCGCTTTGAGGCTTGGCAGCGCCAAAGGGACACTTCTCGAGGTGAGGTGGGAGACCCAGGGTCCCTTTCCAGTAGCGACAGTGATATTGGGATTTCTGTCAATGTTCAGGAGGAGTCAGGCATCGTCACCTGTTGAAGCACAGAACTCTGTATGCCTCTCGAGGTGTCAAAGGTATGTGAGGCATTCCGTCGAAAGGAGTTGGGGAACTAGGGCTTTCTCTAGGGACTGCCTAGGGGATTCAGACATCCCTTCACCTTGTGAGATGAAAGATGAGCCTGTATTCAAGCCTCTGAAAGGAAACGCGGCCTCCTTTCGAGTCAGGGCTTATCGGTGTATATTCCACTTGAGACTGAAAACTCAGGGTCCCTACCTCACACCTACTGCTGAGAGAAGCCTCCCCTTGATGGTCTTATGGTAATTTGACCTCCGTATTAAGTCTAAGCCAGGCAATCAGCTCTCATCTCCAGGCAATTTGTGGTCCAAGGAGCATTCGTCGAGTTGCTCTGCTGAACTTGGTATTCCTCTAGGCTTGGCACGTTGTTCTCTGGGAAACTCTGGAGTTGCATAAAGGAAGTCAAATCACTGGTCGTGTTTGATTGGGAATGCAGGATGGCTCTGGAGTCAAGGCAGTGGAATCGGGCCTCACCTCGATTTGATTTGGGGTACATGGATCTCCTTCGGATGCTGGTGTGACCTCAGGATCCCTCTGTACATGTGACAGTGTTCTTGCGGACTGTCTCGAGATCCTTCAAGCAAGTCTAGGCTCCTTACAAGTTTCATGGTGATCAAGGGAGTGCTCTGCATTCAGTGCACGGGAATCGGGCCTCATCTCGCTTTGGGGAGAAGTCTCATGGTTTTTCCCAAGTTGCAGCGGGGACCTCGAGTATATTCTCAAGTTACGGCGGGGATGACCCTTCAAAACTCGTGTTTGTCCAGCGATGTCAGGTCTCCTGTCGAGTTATGACGGACACCTCAGGAATCTCTTCGAGGCTTGGCAGGCCCAAAGGGACGCTTCTCGAGGTGATGCAAGAGACCCAGGGTCCCTTTGCAGTAGCCACAGGGATATTGGGATTCCTGTCAATGTTCAAGAGGAGTCAGGAATCGTCACCTTTTAAAGCAGAGGACTCTGCGTGCTGTTCGAGGTGTCAAACGCATGTGAGGCATTCCGTTGAAAGGAGTCGGGGAACTAGGGCTTTCTCTAGGAACTGCACAGGGGATTCAGACATCCCTTCACCTTGTGAGATGAAAGATGAGCCTGTATTAAAGGCTCTGCAGGGACACATGGTGTGCTTTCGTGTCAGGGCTTCTCGGTGTATATTCCACTTGAGGCAGCAAACTTAGTGTCCCTCCCTCACACCTACTGCTGAGAGTAGCCTCCCCTTGACGGTCTTATGGAAAATTGGCATACGTCTTGATCTAAGCCAGGCAATCAGCTCTCATCTCCCGGCAATTTGGTGTCCACGGAGGATTCCTCGATTTGCTCTGCTGAACTTGGAATTCCTCTAGGCTTGAAACGTTGTTCTCTGGGAAACTCTGGAGTTGCCTAAAGGAAGTCAAAGCACTGGTCGTGTTTAATGGGAAACGGGGGATGGGTCTGGAGTCAAGGAAGGGGTATCGGGCCTCATCTCAATTTGATTTGGTGTACATGGAGGACCTTCGCGATGCTAGTGTGACCTCAGGGTCCCTCTGTACTTGTGACAGTGTTCTTGCGGACTGTCTCGAGAACCATCAAGCAAGTCGAGGCTCGTTACCTGTTTCATGGGGATCACGGGATTGCTCTGCATGCAGTGCAGCGGAAACGGGCCTCATCTCGCTTTGGGGGGAAGTCTCATGGTTTTTTCCGAGTTGAGGCAGCGACCTGGGGTATATTCTCGAGTTACGGCGGTAATGGGTATTCGACACTCGTGTTTGTCCAGTGACGTCTGTACTCCTGTTTAGTTGCCAGGGACACCTCAGGAATCGTTTCGAGGCTTGGCAGCGCCAAAGGTACACTTCTCGAGGTGACGAGGGAGACCCAGGGTCCCTTTCCAGTAGCGACAGTGATATTAGGATTACTGTCAATGTTCAGTAGGAGTCAGGCATCGTCACCTTTTGAAGCAGAGAACTCTGCATGCCTCTCGAGGTGTCAAAGGCATGTGAGGCATTCCGTCGAAAGGAGTCGGGGAACTAGGGCTTTCTCTAGGGACTCCCTAGGGGATTCAGACATCCCTTCACCTTGTGAGATGAAAGATGAGCCTGTATTCAAGCCTCTGCAAGGAAACCCGGCCTCCTTTCGAGTCAGGGCTTATCGGTGAATATTCCACTTGAGACTGAAAACTCAGGGTCCCTACCTCACACCTACTGCTGAGAGCAGCCTCCCCTTGATGGTCTTATGGTAATTTGACCTCCGTCTTGAGTCTTAGCCAGGCAATCAGCTCTCATCTCCATGCAATTTGGGGTCCACGGATCATTCCTCGAGTTGCTCTGCTGAACTTGGGATTCCTCTAAGCTTGGCACGTTGTTCTCTGGGAAACTCTGGAGTTGCTTAAAGGAAATCAAACCACTGGTCGTGTTTGATTGGGAATGCCTCATGGCTCTGCAGCCAAAGCAGTGGAATTGGGCCTCACCTCAATTTGATTTGGGGTACATGGAGCTCCTTCGCGATGCTGGTGTGACCTCAGTGTCCCTCTGTACTTTTGACAGTGTTCTTGCGGACTGTCTCTAGATCCATCAAGCAAGTCGAGGCTCCTTAAATGTTTCATGGGGATCACGGGATTGCTCTGCATGCAGTGCAGGGGAATCGGGGCTCATCTCACTTTAGGGGGGAAATCTCATGGTTTTTCTCGAGTTGCGGCAGGGAACTGGGGTATATTCTCTAGTTACGGCGGGGATGGCCCTTCGAAACTCGTGTTTGTCCATCGATGTCTGGACTCCCGTTTAGTTATGAGGGACACCTCAGGAATCTCTTCGAGCTTTGGAAGGTCAAAAGGGAAGCTTCTTGTGGTGAGTGGGAGACCCAGGGTCCCTTTTCAGTAGTGACAGGGATATTGGGGTTCCTGACAATGTTCAAGAGGAATCAGGCATCGTCACCCTTGGAAGCAGAGAACTCTGCGTTCCTCTCGAGGTGTCAATGGCATGTAAGGCATTCCATCGAAAGGAGTCAGGGACCTAGGGCTTTCTCTAGGGACTACAAAGGGGATTCAGACAACCCTTCACCTTGTGAAATGAAAGATGAGCCTGTATTGAAGCCAATGCAAGTAAACCCGCCCTCCTTTCGAGTCAGGGCTTCTCGGTGTATATTCCACTTGAGGCAGCAAACTCAGGGTCCCTCACTCACACCTAATGCTGAGAGAAGCATCCTCTAGAGGGGCTTTTGGTAAGTTGGCATACGTCTTGAGTCTCAGCCAGGCAATCAGGTCTCATCTCCAGGCAATTTGGGGTCCAAGGAGCATTCCTCGAGTTCCTCTGATGAGCTTGGTGTTCCTCTAGGCTTGGCACGTTGTTCTCGGGGAAACTCTGGAGTTGCTTAAAAGAAGTCAAGCCACTGGTCGTGTTTGCTGGGTACTGGGAATGGCTCTGGACTCAAGGCAGGGAAATCGGGCCTCATCTCGAGTTGATTTGGGGTACATGGAGCTCCTTGGCGATGCTGGTGTGAACTCAGTGTTCTTCAATACGTGTGACAGTGTTCTTGCAGATTGTCTCTAGATCCATCAAGCAGGTTGAGGCTCCTTACATGTTTCATGGGGATCACGGGATTGCTCTGCATGCAGTGCAGGGGAATCTGGCCTCATCTCGCTTTGAGTGGGACATGTCATGGTATTTCTCAAGTTGCGGCGGGGACCTGTGGTATAATCTCGAGTTAAGTCGGGGATGGCCGTTCAACACTCGTGTTTGTCCAGCGACGTCAGGACTCCTGTCGAGTTATGAGGGACAGTTCAGGAATCTCTTCGAGGCTTGGCAGGGCCAAAGGGACGCTTCTCGAGGTGAGTTGAGAGACCCACATTCCCTTTGCAGTATCCACAGGGATACTGCGATTTCTGTCAATGTTCAAGAGGAGTCAGGCATCGTCACCTTTAAATCAGTGAACTCTGCGTGCCTCTAGATGTGACAAAGGCATGTGAGGCATTCCTTCCAAAGGAGTCGGGGACCTAGGCCTTTCTGTAGGGACTCCACAGGGGATTCAGGCATCCCTTTACCTTGTGGGATGAAAGAGGAGCCTGTATTCAAGCCACTTCAAGGGAATTCAGCCTCCTTTCGAGTCAGGGCTTCTCGGTGTGTATTCCACTTGAGGCAGCAAACTCAGGGTCCCTCTCTCACACTTACTGCTGAGAGAAGCCTCCTCTTGTGGGGCTTGAGGAAAGTTGGCTAACGTCGTGAATCTAAGCCAGGCAATAAGCTCTCATCTCCCGGCAATTTGGATTCCAGGGATAATTCCCCGTGTTTATCTGCTGAATTTGGTATTCCTCTAGATCTTGAACGTTGTTCTAGGGAACCTCTGGAGTTGCCTAAAGAAGTCAAGCCACTGGTCGTGTTTGATGGGAAGCGGGGGATGGCTCTGGAGTCAAGTCAGGGTAATCGGGCCTCATCTCGATTTGATTTGGCATACATGGAGTTCCTACGCGATGCTGGTGTGATATCAGGCTCCCTCTCTACTTGTGACAGTGTTCGTGAGGATTGTTTCGGGATCCATCAAGCAATTCGAGGCTCCTTAAATGTTACTTGGGGATCACGGGATTGCTCTGCATGCAGTGCAGTGGAATCTGGCCTCATCTAGCTTTGAGGGGGATGTCTCATGGTATTTCTCAAGTTGCGGCGGGGACCTGTGGTATAATCTCGAGTTACAGTGGGGATGGCCGTTCAACACTCGTGTTTGTCCAGCGACCTCAGGACTCCTGTCACGTTACGAGGGACAGCTCAGGAATCTCTTCGTGGCTTGGCAGGGCCAAAGGGACGCTTCTCGAGGTGAGGCGAGAGACCCTGGGTCCCTTTGCAGTATCCAGAGGGATATTGTGATTTCTGTCAATATTCAAGAGGAGTCAGGCATCGTCACCTTTTGAATCAGTGAACTCTGTGTGCCTCTCGAGGTGTCAAAGGCATGTGAGGCATTCCTTCCAAAGGAGTCGGGGACCTAGGCCTTTCTCTAGGGACTCCACAGTGGATTCAGAGATTCCTTCACCTTGTGAGATGAAAGAGGAGCCTGTATTCCTGCCACTGCAAGAAACCCGGCATCCTTTCGAGTCAGGGCTTCTCGGTGCATATTCCACTTGAGGCAGCAAACTCAGGATCCCTCCCTCACACCTACTGCTGAGAGATGCCTCCTCTTGAGGGGCTTGTGGAAAGTTGACGTACGTCTTGAGTCTAACCCAGGATATCAGCTTTCATCTCCAGGCAATTTGGGGTCCAAGGAGCATTCCTCGAGTTCCTCTGCTGAGCTTGGTGTTCCCCTAGGCTTGGCACGTTGTTTTTGCGAAACCTCTGGAGTTGCTTAAAGGAAGTCAAGCCGCTGGTCGTGTTTGATGGGGATCTGGGGATGGCTCTGGAGTCAAGGCAGGCGAATCGGGCCTCATCTCGTGTTAATTTCGGGTACATGGAGTTCCTTCACGATGCTGGTGTGACCTCAGGGTCCCTCTCTACTTGTGACAGTGTTCTTGGGGATTGTCTCTAGGTCCATCAAGCTAGTCAAGGCTCCTTATAAGTTTCATGGGGATCACGGGATTGCTCTGCATGCAGTGCAGGGAAATCGGGCCTCGTCTCGCTTTGAGGGGAAAGTCTCATTGTTTTTCTCAAGTTGAGGCGGGGACCTGGGGTATATTCTCGAGTTACGGTGGGGATGGCCCTTCAACACTCATGTTTGTCCAGCGACATCTGGACTCCTGTTTAGTTAAGAGGGACACATCAGAAATTTCTTCGAGGCTTGCCAGGGCCAAAGGGACGCTTCTCGAGGTGAGGCTGGAGACCCAGAGTCCCTTTTCAGTAGCGACAGTGATATTGGGATTCCTGTCAGTGTTCAAGAGGACTCAGGCATCGTCACCTTTTGAATCAGAGAACTCTGTGTGCCGCTCGAGGTGTCAAAGTCATGAGAGGCATTCCATCGAAAGGAGTCGGGGACCTTGGGCTTTCTCTAGGGAATCCACAGGAGATTCAGACATCCCTTCACCTTGTGAGATGAAAGATGAACCAGTATTGAAGCCACTGCAAGGAAACCCGGCCTCCTTTCGAGTCAGGGCTTCTCGGTGTATATTCCACTTGAGGCAGCAAAATCAGGGTCCCTTCTTCACACCTACGGCGGAGAGAAGCCTCGTTTTGCGGGCTTGTGGAAAGTTGGCATACGTCTTGAATCTAAGCGAGGCAATCAGCTCTCATCTCCAGGCAATTTGGGGTCCACGGAGCATTCCTCGAGTTGCTCTGCTGAATTTGGTATTCCTCTAGACTTCCACGTTTTTCTCAGGGAAACTCTGGTGTTGCCTAAAGGAAGTCAAGCCACTGGTCGTGTTTGATGGGGAATGGGGTATGGCTCTGGAGTCAAGGTAGAGGAATCGGGCCTCATCTCGAGTTGATTTGGACTACATGGAGCTCCTTCGCGATGCTGGTGTGACCTCAGTGTCACTCTGTACTTGTGACAGTCATCTTGCCGACTCTCTCGATATCCATCAAGCAAGTCGAGGCTCCTTACATGTTTCATGGTGATCACGGGATTGCTCTGCATGCAGTTCAGGGGAATCGGGCCTCATCTCGCTTTGGGGGAGAAGTCTCATGCTTTTTCTCGAGTTGCTGCCGGGACCTGGGGTATATTCTCAACTTACGGCAGGGATGAGCTTCAACACTCGTGTTTGTCCAGCAATGTCAGGACTCCTGTCGAGTTACGACGGACACCTCAGGAATCTCTTCGAGGCTTGGCAGTGGCAAAGGAACGCTTCTCGAGGTGAGGCGAGAGACCCAGGGTCCCTTTGCAGTAGCCACAGAGATATTGGGATTCCTGTCAATGTTCAAGAGTAGTCAGGCATCGTCAGCTTTTAAAGCAGAGAACTCTGCATGCCGTTCGAGGTGTCAAAGGCATGTGAGGCATTCCGTCGAAAGGAGTCGGGGAACTAGGGCTTTCTCTAGGGACTGCACAGGGGACTCAGACATCCCTTCACCTTGTGAGATGAAAGATGAGCCTGTATTCAAGGCTCTGCAAGGACACCCGGCCTGCTTTTGAGTCAGGGCTTCTCGGTGTATATTCCACTTGAGGCAGCAAACTCAGGGTCCCTCCCTCACAACTACTGCTGAGAGCAGCCTCCTCTTGAGGGTCTTATGGAAAATTGGCATAAGTCTTGAGTTTAAGCCAGGCAATCAGCTCTCATCTCCAGGCAATTGGGTGTCCACTGAGCATTCCTGGAGTTGCTCTGCTGAACTTGGTATTCCTCTAGGCTTGGCTCGTTGTTCTCTGGGAAATTCTGGAGTTGTTTAAAGAAAGTCAAGACACTGGTCGTGTTTGCTGGGGAACTGGTGATGGCTCTTAAGTCAATGCAGGGGAATCGGGCTTCATCTCGTTTTGATTTGGAGTACATGGAGCTCCTTCGCGATGCTGGTGTGACCTCAGGGTGCCTCTATACTTGTGACAGTGTTCTGGCGTATTGTCTCTAGATCCATCAAGCAAGTCGAGGCTCCTTACATGTTTCATGGGAATCACAGGAATTCGCGGCATGCAGTGCAGGGGAATCGGGCCTCATCTCGCTTTGAGCGGGAAGTCTCATGGTTTTTCTCGAGTTACGGCCGGGACCTGTATTATATTCTCGAGTTACGGAGGGGATGGCCCTTCCACACTCGTGTTTGACCAGCTACATCTGGACTCCTGTTTAGTTATGAGGGACACCTCAGGAATCTCTTCGGGCCTTGGCAGGTCTAAAGGGACGCTTCTTGAGGTGAATTGGAGACCCAGGGTCGCTTTTCAGTAGCGACAGGGATATTGGGATTCCTGACATGTTCAAGAGGAGTCAGGCATCGTCACCCTTGGCAGCAGAGAACTCTGCATTCCTCTCGAGGTGTCAAAGGCATGTAAGGCATTCCATCGAAAGGAGTCGGGGACCTAGGGCTTTCTCTAGGGACTACAAAGGGGATTCAGACAACCCTTCACCTTGTGAAATGAAAGATGAGCCTGTATTGAAGCCACTGCAAGTAAACCCGCCCTCCTTTCGAGTCAGGGCTTCTCGGTGTATATTCCACTTGAGGCAGCAAACTCAGGGTCCCTCACTCACACCTAATGCTGAGAGAAGCATCCTCTGGAGGGGCTTTTGGTAAGTTGGAATACGTCTTGAATCTCAGCCAGGCAATCAGCTCTCATCTCCAGGCAATTTGGGGTCCAAGGAGCATTCCTCAAGTTCCTCTGATGAGCTTGGTGTTCTTCTAGGCTTGGCACGTTGTTCTCGGGGAACCTCTGGAGTTGCTTAAATGAAGTCAAGCCACTGGTCCTGTTTGCTGGGAAACTGGGGATGGCTCTGGAGTCTAGGCAGGGGAATCGGGCCTCATCTCGAGTTGATTTGGGGTACATGGAGCTCCTTCGGATGCTGGTGTGAACTCAGTGTCCTTCTATACATGTGACAGTGTTCTTGTGGATTGTCTCTAGATCCATCAAGCAAGTCGAGGCTCCTTACAGGTTTCATGGGGATCACGGGATTGCTCTGCATGCAGTGCAGGGGAATCGGGCCTCATCTCGTTTTGGGGGGGTGGGGAAGTCTCATGGTTTTTCTCGAGTTGAGGCCGGGACCTGGGGTATATTCTCGAGTCACGGCGGGGATGGCTCTTCAAAACTCGTGTTTGTCCAGCGACGTCTGGACTCCTGTCGATTTACAAGGGACACCTCAAGAATCTCTTCGAGGCTTGGCAGGGCCAAAGGGACGCTTCTCTATGTGAGGGGAGATACACAGGGTCCCTTTGTATTAGTCACAGGGATATTGGAATTCCTGTCATTATTCAAGAGGAGTCAGGCATCCTCACCTTTTGAAGCAGTGAACTCTGCGTGCCTCTCGAGGTGTCAAAGTCATGAGAGGCATTCCGTCGAAAGGAGTCGGTGAACTAGGCCTTTCTCTAGGGACTCCACAGGGGATTCAGACATCCCTTCACCTTGTGAGATGAAAGAGGAGCCTGTATTCAAGCCAACACAAAAAAACCCGGCCTCCTTTCGAGTCATGGCTTTTCGGTGTATATTCCACTTGAGTCAGCAAACTCAGGGTTCCTCCCTCACAACTACTGCTGAGAGAAGGCTCCTCTTGAGGTGCTTGTGG
>JAJLRB010001291.1:0-72354 GCA_020976825.1 Odocoileus hemionus | reverse complement strand
CACTGCAATGAAACCCGCCTCCTTTCGAGTCAGGGCTTCTCGGTGTATATTCCACTCGAGGCAGCAAACTCAGGGTCCCTCCCTCAAACCTACTGCTGAGAGAAGCCTTCTCTTGAGGGGCTTGTGGAAAATTGGCATACGTCTTGAGTTCAAAGCCAGGCAATCAGCTCTCATCTCCAGGCAATTTGGGGTCCAGGGAGCATTCCTCGAGTTGCTCTGCTGAACTTGGTATTCCTCTACGCTTGGCACGTTGTTCTCGGGGAACCTCTGGAGTTGCCTAAAGGAAGTCAAGCCACTGGACATGTTTGACGGGGAATTGGCGATGGCTCTGGAGTCAATGCAGGCGAATCGGGCCTCATCTCAAGTTGATTTGGGGTACATGGACTTCCTTGTGATGATGATGTGACCTCAGGGTCCCTCTCAACTTGTGACAGTGTTCTTGCGGATTGTCATGAGATCTATCAAGCAAGTCGAGTTTCCTTACATGTATCATGGGGAACACGGGATTGCTCTGCATGCAGTGCAAGGGAATCGCGCCTTATCACGCTTTCAGGGGGAAGTCTCATGGTTTTTCTCGAGCTGCGGCGGGGACCTGGGGTATATTCTGGAGTTACAGCGGGGATGGCCCTTCAAAACTCGTGTTTGTCCAGCGACGTCATGACTCCTGTCGAGTTATGAGGGACACATCAGGCATCTCTTCGAGGCTTGGCAGGGCCAAAGGGACGCTTCTCGAGGTGAGGCTGGAGACCCAGGGTCGCTTTCCAGTAGCCACAGTGAGATTGCGATTCCTGTCATAGTTCAAGAGGAATCAGGCATCTATACCTTTTGAAGCAGTGAATTCTGCGTGCTACTCGAAGTGTCAAAGGTATGTGAGGCATTCCATCGAAAGGAGTCTGGGACCTACGGCTTTCTCTAGGATCTCCATAGGCGATTCAGACATCCCTTCACCTTTTGAGATGAAAGATGTGTCTGTATTCATGCCACTGAAAGGAAACCCTGTCTCCTTTCGAGTCAGGGCTTCTCGGTGAATATTCCACTTGAGGCAGCATACTCAGGGTCCCTCCCTCACACCTACAACTGAGAAAATCCTCCTCTTGAGGAGCTTGTGGAAAATTGGCATACGTCTTGAGTCTAAGCCAGGCAATCAGCTCTCATCGACAGGCAATTTGGGGTCCACGGAGCATTCCTCGAGTTGCTCTGCTGAACTTGGTATTCCTCTACGCTTGGCACGTTGTTCTCGGGGAACCTCTGGAGTTTCCTAAAGGAAGTCAAGCCACTGGTCATGTTTGACGGGGAACGGGGGATGGCTCTGGAGTCAATGCAGGGGAATCGGGCCTCATCTCGAGTTGATTTGTGCTACATGGACCTCCTTCGCGATGCTGGTGTGACCCCAAGGTCCCTCTATACTTGTGACAGTCTTCTTTCGGATTGTCTCGAGATCCATCAAGCAAGTCGAGTTTCCTTACATGTATCATGGGGAACACGGGATTGCTCTGCATGCAGTGCAGAGGAATCGCGCCTTATCTTGCTTTGAGGGGGAAGTCTCATGGTTTTTCTCGAGTTGCAGCGGGGACCTGGGGTATATTCTCGAGTTACGGCGGGGATGGCCCTTCAACACTCGTGTTTGTCCAGCGACGCCATGACTCCTGTCGAGTTATGAGGGACACGTCAGGCATCTCTTCGAAGCTTGGCAGGGCCAAAGGGACGCTTCTCGAGGTGAGGCGGGAGACCCAGGGTCCCTTTCCAGTAGCCACAGGGATATTTGGATTCCTGTCAAAGTTCACGATGAATCAGGCATCGTTACGTTTTGAAGCAGTGAACTCTGCGTGCCACTCGAGGTGGAAAAGGTATGTGAGGGATTCCATCGAAAGGAGTCTGCGACCTAGGGTATTCTCCAAAGACTCCACCGGGGATTCAGACATCCCTTCACGTTGTGAGATGAAAGATGAGCCTTTATTCACTCACTGCAAGGAAACCCGGCCTCCTTTCGTGTCAGGGCTTCTCGGTGTATATTCCACTTGAGACAGAAAACACAGGGTCCCTCCCTCACAACTACTGCTGAGAGAAGCCTCCTCTTGAGGGGCTTGTGGAAAGTTGGATTTCGTCTTGAGTCTAAGCCAGGCAATCAGCTCTCATCTCCAGGCAATTTGGGGTCCACGGAGCATTCCTCGAGTTGCTCTGCTGAACTTGGTATTCCTCTAGGCTTGGCACGTTGTTCTCAGGGAACCTCTGGAGTTGCCTAAAGGAAGTCAAGCCACTGGTCGTGTTTGATCGGGTACGTGGGATGGCTCTGGAGTCAAGGCAGGGGAATCGGGCCTCATCTCGAGTTGATTTCGGGTACATGGAGCTCCTTCACGATGCTGGTGTGACCTCAGGGTCCCTCTATATTTGTGACAGTGTTCTTGCGGATTGTCTTGAGATCTCTCAATCAAGTCGAGTTTCCTTACATGTATCATGGGGAACACGGGATTGCTCTGCATGCAGTGCAAGGGAATCGCGCCTTATCACACTCTGAGGGGGAAGTCTAATGGTTATTCTCGAGCTGCGGTGGGGACCTGGGGTATATTCTGGAGTTACGACGGGGATGGCCCTTCAAAACTCGTGTTTGTTCAGTGATGTCAGGACTAATGTCGAGTTATGTGGGACAACTCAGGAATCTCTTCGAAGCTTGGCAGGGCCAAAGAGAGGCTTCTCGAGGTGAGGCGGGAGACCCAGGGTCCCTTTGCAGTAGCCACAGGGATATTGGGATTCCTGTCAATGTTCAAGAGGAGTCAGGTATGGTTACCTTTTGAAGCAGTGAACTCTGTGTGCCACTCAAGGTGTCAAAAGCATGTGAGGCATTCCTTAGAAAGGAGTCGGGGACCAAGGGCTTTCTCTGGCACTCCACAGAGAATTCAGACACCCTTCACCTTGTGAGATGAAAGATGAGCCTTTATTCAAGCCACTGCTAGGAAACCCGGCCTTCTTTCGAGTCAGGGCTTCTCGGTGTATATTCCACTTGAGGCAGCAAACTCAGGTCCCTCCCTCACAACTACTGCTGAGAGAAGAATCCTCTTGAGGGGCTTGTGGAAAGTTGGCATACGTCTTGTGTCTAAGCCAGGCAATCAGATCTCATCTCCAGGCAATTTGGGGTCCACGGAGCATACCTCGATTTGTTCTGCTGAACTTGGTATTCCTCTAGGCTTGGCACGTTGTTCTCGGGGGAACCTCTGGAGTTGCCCTAAATGAAGTCAAGCCACTGGTCGAGTTTGATGGGGTACGTGGGATGGCTCTGGAGTCAAGGTAGGGGAATCGGCCTCATCTCGAGTTGATTTCGGGTACATGGAACTCCTTTGGGATGCTGGTGTGACCTCAGGGTCCCTCTGTACTTGTGACAGTGTTCTTGCGGACTGTCTTGAGATCCATTAAGCAAGTCGAGGCTCCTTACATGTTTCATGGGGATCACGGGATTGCTCTGCATGCAGTGCAGGGGAATCGGGCCTCATCTCGCTTTAAGGGGGAGCCTCATGGTTTTTCTCGAGTTACGGCGTGGACCTGGGTTATATTCTCGAGTTACGGCGGGGATGGCCCTTCAACACACGTGTTTGTCCAGCGACGTCAGGACTCCTGTCGAGTTATGTGTGACACCTCAGGAATCTCTTCGAGGCTTGGCAGGGCCAAAGCAACGCTTCTCGAAGTGAGGCGGGAGACCAAAGGTCCCTTTCCAGTAGCCACAGGGATATAGGGATTCCTGTCAATTTTCAAGAGGAGTCAGGCATCGTCACCTTTTGAAGCAATGAACTCTGCGTGCTGCTCGAGGTGTCAAATGCATGTGAGGCATTCCGTCGAAAATCAGGGGGACCTAGGGCATACTCTAGGGACTCCACAGGGGATTCAGACATCCCTTCAACTTGTGAGATTAAAGAGGGGCCTGTAATCAATCCACTGCAATGAAACCCGGCCTCCTTTCGAGTCAGGGCTTCTCGGTGTATATTCCACTCGAGGCAGCAAACTCAGGGTCCCTCACTCAAACCTACTGCTGAGAGAAGCCTTCTCTTGAGGGGCTTGTGGAAAATTGGCATACGTCTTGAGTTCAAACCAGGCAATCAGCTCTCATCTCCAGGCAATTTGGGGCCCAGGGAGCATTCCTCGAGTTGCTCTGCTGAACTTGGTATTCCTCTACACTTGGCACGTTGTTCTCGGGGAACCTCTGGAGTTGCCTAAAGGAAGTCAAGCCACTGGACATGTTTGACGGGGAATTGGCGATGGCTCTGGAGTCAATGCAGGCGAATCGGGCCTCATCTCAAGTTGATTTGGGGTACATGGACTTCCTTGCGATGATGATGTGACCTCAGGGTCCCTCTCAACTTGTGACAGTGTTCTTGCGGATTGTCATGAGATCTATCAAGCAAGTCGAGTTTCCTTACATGTATCATGGGGAACACGGGATTGCGCTGCATGCAGTGCAAGGGAATCGCGCCTTATCACGCTTTCAGGGGGAAGTCTCATGGTTATTCTCGAGCTGCGGCGGGGACCTGGGGTATATTCTGCAGTTACAGCGGGGATGGCCCTTCAAAACTCGTGTTTGTCCAGCGACGTCATGACTCCTGTCGAGTTATGAGGGACACATCAGGCATCTCTTCGAGGCTTGGCAGGGCCAAAGGGACGCTTCTCGAGGTGAGGCTGGAGACCCAGGGTCGCTTTCCAGTAGCCACAGTGAGATTGCGATTCCTGTCATAGTTCAAGAGGAATCAGGCATCTATACCTTTTGAAGCAGTGAATTCTGCGTGCTACTCTCGAAGTGTCAAAGGTATGTGAGGCATTCCATCGAAAGGAGTCTGGGACCTACGGCTTTCTCTAGGATCTCCACAGGGATTCAGACATCCCTTCACCTTTTGAGATGAAAGATGTGTCTGTATTCATGCCACTGAAAGGAAACCCTGTCTCCTTTCGAGTCAGGGCTTCTCGGTGAATATTCCACTTGAGGCAGCATACTCAGGGTCCCTCCCTCACACCTACAACTGAGAAAATCCTCCTCTTGAGGAGCTTGTGGAAAATTGGCATACGTCTTGAGTCTAAGCCAGGCAATCAGCTCTCATCGACAGGCAATTTGGGGTCCACGGAGCATTCCTCGAGTTGCTCTGCTGAACTTGGTATTCCTCTACGCTTGGCACGTTGTTCTCGGGGAACCTCTGGAGTTTCCTAAAGGAAGTCAAGCCACTGGTCATGTTTGACGGGGAACGGGGGATGGCTCTGGAGTCAATGCAGGGGAATCGGGCCTCATCTCGAGTTGATTTGTGCTACATGGACCTCCTTCGCGATGCTGGTGTGACCCCAACGTCCCTCTATACTTGTGACAGTCTTCTTTCGGATTGTCTCGAGATCCATCAAGCAAGTCGAGTTTCCTTACATGTATCATGGGGAACACGGGATTGCTCTGCATGCAGTGCAGAGGAATCGCGCCTTATCTTGCTTTGAGGGGGAAGTCTCATGGTTACTCTCGAGTTGCAGCGGGGACCTGGGGTATATTCTCGAGTTACGGCGGGGATGGCCCTTCAACACTCGTGTTTGTCCAGCGACGCCATGACTCCTGTCGAGTTATGAGGGACACGTCAGGCATCTCTTCGAAGCTTGGCAGGGCCAAAGGGACGCTTCTCGAGGTGAGGCGGGAGACCCAGGGTCCCTTTCCAGTAGCCACAGGGATATTTGGATTCCTGTCAAAGTTCACGATGAATCAGGCATCGTTACGTTTTGAAGCAGTGAACTCTGCGTGCCACTCGAGGTGGAAAAGGTATGTGAGGGATTCCATCGAAAGGAGTCTGCGACCTAGGGTATTCTCCAAAGACTCCACCGGGGATTCAGACATCCCTTCACGTTGTGAGATGAAAGATGAGCCTTTATTCACTCACTGCAAGGAAACCCGGCCTCCTTTCGTGTCAGGGCTTCTCGGTGTATATTCCACTTGAGACAGAAAACACAGGGTCCCTCCCTCACAACTACTGCTGAGAGAAGCCTCCTCTTGAGGGGCTTGTGGAAAGTTGGATTTCGTCTTGAGTCTAAGCCAGGCAATCAGCTCTCATCTCCAGGCAATTTGGGGTCCACGGAGCATTCCTCGAGTTGCTCTGCTGAACTTGGTATTCCTCTAGGCTTGGCACGTTGTTCTCAGGGAACCTCTGGAGTTGCCTAAAGGAAGTCAAGCCACTGGTCGTGTTTGATCGGGTACGTGGGATGGCTCTGGAGTCAAGGCAGGGGAATCGGGCCTCATCTCGAGTTGATTTCGGGTACATGGAGCTCCTTCACGATGCTGGTGTGACCTCAGGGTCCCTCTATATTTGTGACAGTGTTCTTGCGGATTGTCTTGAGATCTCTCAATCAAGTCGAGTTTCCTTACATGTATCATGGGGAACACGGGATTGCTCTGCATGCAGTGCAAGGGAATCGGGCCTTATCACACTCTGAGGGGGAAGTCTAATGGTTATTCTCGAGCTGCGGTGGGGACCTGGGGTATATTCTGGAGTTACGACGGGGATGGCCCTTCAAAACTCGTGTTTGTCCAGTGATGTCAGGACTAATGTCGAGTTATGTGGGACAACTCAGGAATCTCTTCGAAGCTTGGCAGGGCCAAAGAGGGCTTCTCGAGGTGAGGCGGGAGACCCAGGGTCCCTTTGCAGTAGCCACAGGGATATTGGGATTCCTGTCAATGTTCAAGAGGAGTCAGGTATGGTTACCTTTTGAAGCAGTGAACTCTGTGTGCCACTCAAGGTGTCAAAAGCATGTGAGGCATTCCTTAGAAAGGAGTCGGGGACCAAGGGCTTTCTCTGGCACTCCACAGAGAATTCAGACATCCTTCACCTTGTGAGATGAAAGATGAGCCTGTATTCAAGCCACTGCTAGGAAACCCGGCCTTCTTTCGAGTCAGGGCTTCTCGGTGTATATTCCACTTGAGGCAGCAAACTCAGGTCCCTCCCTCACAACTACTGCTGAGAGAAGAATCCTCTTGAGGGGCTTGTGGAAAGTTGGCATACGTCTTGTGTCTAAGCCAGGCAATCAGATCTCATCTCCAGGCAATTTGGGTTCCACGGAGCATACCTCGATTTGTTCTGCTGAACTTGGTATTCCTCTAGGCTTGGCACGTTGTTCTCGGGGAACCTCTGGAGTTGCCTAAAGGAAGTCAAGCCACTGGTCGAGTTTGATGGGGTACGTGGGATGGCTCTGGAGTCAAGGTAGGGGAATCGGGCGTCATCTCGAGTTGATTTGGCGTAAATGGAGCTCCTTTGCGATGCTGGTGTGACCTCAGGGTCCTTCTCTACTTGTGACAGTGTTCTTGCGGACTGTCTCGTGATCCATCAAGCAAGTCGAGGCTCCTTACATGTTTCATGGGATCACGGAATTGCTCTGCATGCAGTGCAGGGGAATCGGGCCTCATCTTGCTTTGAGGGGAATGTCTCATGGTTTTTCTCGAATTACTTCGTGGACCTGGGGTATATTCTCGAGTTACAGGCGGGGATGGCCCTTCAACACTTGTGTTTGTCCAGCGACCTCAGGACTCCTGTCGAGTTACGAGGGACACCTCAGGAATCTCTTCGAGGCTTGGCAGGGCCAAAGGGACGCTTCTCGAGGTGAGGCGGGAGACCCAGCCTCCCTTTCCAGTAGCCACAGGAATATTGGGATTCCTGTCAATTTCAAGAGGAGTCAGGCATCGTCACCTTTTGAAGCAGTGACTCTGCGTGCCGCTCGAGGTGTCAAATGCTTGTGAGGCATTCCGTCGAAAGTCGGGGACCTAGGGCTTACTCTAGGGAGTCCAACAGGGGATTCAGACATCCCTTCACCTTGTGAGATGAAAGTGGAGCCTGTACTCAAGTCACTGAAATGAAACCCGCCTCCTTTCGAGTCAGGGCTTCCCGGTGTATATTCCAATTGAGGCAGCAAACTCAGGGTCCGTCCCTCACACCTACTGCTGAGAGAATCCTTCCCTTGAGGAGCTTGTGGAAAATTGGCATACGTCTTGAGTCTAAACCAGGCAATCAGCTCTCATCTCCAGGCAATTTGTGGTCCACGGAGCATTCCTCGAGTTGCCCAGCTGAACTTGGTATTACTCTATATTTGGCATGTTGTTCTCAGGGAACCTCTGGAGGTGCCTAAAGGAAGTCCAAGCCACTGGTCGTGTTTGATGGGGAAACGGGGGGATGGCTATCTGGATTCAAGGCAGGGGAATCGGGCATCATCTCGAGTTGATTTGGTGTACATGGAGCTCGTTCGCGATGATGTTGTGACCTCAGGGTCCTTCTCTACTTGTGACAGTGTTCTTGCGGACTGTCTCGAGATCCATCAAGCAAGTCGAGGCTCCTTACATGTTTCATGGGATCACGGGATTTTTCTGCATGCATTCCGGTGGAATCGGGCCTCGTCTCGCTTTGAGGGGAAGTCTCATGGTTTTTCTCGAGTTGTGGCGGGGACATGGGGTATATTCTCGAGATACGGCGTGGGTTGCCTTTCAACACTCGTGTTTGTCCAGCGACGTCAGGACTCCTGTCAGATTATGAGGGACACTTCAGGAATCTCTTCGAGGCTTGCAGGGACAAAGGGACGCTTTTCAATGACAGGCGGGAGACCCAGGGTCCCTTTCCAGTAGCCACAGGGATATTGGGATTCCAGTCAATGTTCAAGAGGAGTCTGATATCGTCAACTTTCAAAGCAGTGAACTCTGCGTACTAATCGAGGTGTCAAAGGCATGTGAGGCATTCCGTCGAACGGAGACGGGGACATAGGGCTTTCTCTAGGCACTCCACAGGGGATTCAGACATCCGTACACCTTGTGAGATGAAAGAGGAGCCTGTATTCAAGCCACTGCAAGGAAACCCGGTCCCTTTCCATTCAGGGCTACTCGCTGTATATTCCCCTTGAGGCAGCAAATTCAGGGTCCCTCCCTGACACATACTGCTGAGAGAAGCCTTCTTTGAGGGCCTTGTGGAAATTTGACATACTTCTTGAGTCTAAACCAGGCAATCAGCTATAATCTCCAGGGAATTTGGGTTCCACGGAGCATTCCTCATGTTGATCACCTGAACTTGGTATTCCTCTAGTTTTGGCATATTGTTCTCAGGGAACCAGTGGAGTTGCCTAAAGGAAGTCAAGCCACTGTTCGTGCTTGATGGGGAACGGTACATGGATCTGGAATCAAGGCAGGGGAATTGGGATTCATCTCGAGTTGATTTGGGGTACATGGAGCTCGTTCGCAATGCTGGTGTGACCTTAGGGTCCCTCTATACTTGTGACAGTGTCCTTGCGGGCTGTATCGAGATCCATCAAGCAAGTCGAGGTTCCTTACATGTTTCATGGGGATCACGGGATTGCTCTGCATGCAGTGCAGAGGAATCGGGCCTCATCTCGCTTTGATGGGGAAGTGTCATTGTTTTTCTCATGTTACGGTGGGGACAAGGGGTATATTCTCGAGTTACAGCGGGGATGGCCCTTCAACACTCGTGTTGGTCCAGCAACCTCAGGACACCTGTCGAGTTACGAGGGACACCTCAGGAATCTCTTCGAGGCTTGGCAGGGCCAAAGCGACGCTTTTCGAGGTGAGGCGGGAGACCCAGGGTCCCTTTCCAGTAGCCACAGGGATATTGGAATTACTTTCAATGGTCAAGAGGAGTCAGGTATCTTCACCATATGAAGCAGTGAACTCTGTGTGCCGCTCGAGGTGTCAAAGGCATGTGAGGCATTCCGTCGAAAGGATTCGGGGAATTAGGTCTTTCTCTATGGACTCCACAGGGGATTCAGACATCCCTTCAACTTGTGAGATGAAAGAGGGGCCAGTAATCAATCCACTGCAATGAAACCCGGCCTCCCTTCGAGTCAGGGCTTCTCAGTGTATATTCCATTTGAGGCAGCAAAATCAGGGTCCATCCCTCAAACCTACTGCTAGAGAAGCCTTCTCTTGAGGGGATTGTGGAAAATTGGCATACGTCTTGAGTTCAAACCAGGCAATCAGCTCTCATCTCCAGGCAATTTGGGGCCAGGGAGCATTCCTCGTGTTGCTCTGCTGAAATTGGTATTCCTCTAGAGTTGGCACGGATTTCTCTCAGAAACCTCTGGAGTTGCCTAAAGGAAGTCAAGCCACTGGTTGTGTTTGATGGGGAAAGGGTTATGGATCTGGAGAAAGGGAGGGGAATCGGGCTTCATCTCGATTTGATTTGGGGTACATGTAGCTCCTTTGCGATGCTGGTGTGACCTCAGAGTCCCTCTGTATTTGTGGCAGTGTTCTTGCGGTCTGTCTCGAGATCCATCAAGCAAGTCGAGGCTCCTGACATGTTTCATGGGGATCACGGGATTGCTCTGCATGCAGTGCAGGGGAATCGGGCCTCATCTCGCTTTAAGGGGGAAGTCTCATGGTTTTTCTCGAGTTACTGCGTGGACCTGGGTTATATTCTCGAGTTACGGCGGGGATGGCCCTTCAACATACATGTTTTTCCAGCGACGTCAGGACTCCTGTCGAGTTACAAGGGAAAAGTCAGAAATCTCTTCGAGGCTTGGCAGGGCCAAAGGGACGCTTCTTGAGGTGAGGCGGGAGACCAAAGTCCCTTTCCAGTAGCCACAGTGATATAGGTATTCCTGTCAATTTTCAAGAGGAGTCAGGCATCGTCACCTTTTGAAGCAGTGAACTCTGTGTGCCGCTCGAGGTGTCAAAGGCATGTGAGGCATTCCTTCGAAAATCAGGGACCTAGGGCTTACTCTAGGGACTCCACAGGGGATTCAGACATCCCTTCACGTTGTGAGATGAAAGTGGAGCCAGTATTATTCAAGGCACTGAAATGAAACCCGGCCTCCTTTGTAGTCAGGGTTTCCCGGTGTATATTCCAATTGAGGCAGCAAATTCAGGGTCCCTCCCTCACACCTACTGCTGAGAGAAGCCTTCTCTTGAGGAGCTTGTGGAATATTGGCATACGTCTTGAGTCTAAGCCAGGCAATCAGCTCTCATCTCCAGGCAATTTTTGGTCCACGGAGCATTCCTCGAGTTGCCCAGCTGAACTTGGTATTACACTATATATATCACGTTGTTCTCAGGGAACCTCTGGACGTGCCTAAAGGAAGTCCAGCCACTGGTCGTGTTTGATGGGGAATGGGGTATGGATCTGGATTCAAGGCAGGGGAATCGGGCATCATCTCGAGTTGATTTGGCGTACATGGAGCTCGTTCGCAATGATGTTGTGACCTCAAGGTCCTTCTCTACTTGTGACAGTGAACTTGCGGACTGTCTCGAGATCCATCAAGCAAGACGAGGCTCCTTACATGTTTCATGGGATCACGGGATTTTTTGCATGCATTCCGGTGGGATCGGGCCTCATCTCGCTTTGAGGGGTAAGTCTCATGGTTTTTCTCGAGTTGCGGCGGGGACCTGGGGTATATTCTCGAGGTACGGCGTGGGTTGCCTTTCAACACTCGTGTTTGTCCAGCGACGTCAGGACTCCTGTCGAATAATGAGGGACACTTCAGGAATCTCTTCGAGGCTTGCAGGAACAAAGGGACGCTTCTCGATGAGAGGCGGGAGACCCAGGGTCCCTTTCCAGTAGCCACAGTGATATTGGGATTCTAGTCAATGTTCAAGAGGAGTCTGATATCGTCAACTTTCAAAGCAGTGAACTCTGCGTACTAATCGAGGTGTCAAAGGCATGTGAGGCATTCCGTCGAATGGAGTCGGGGACATAGGGCTTTCTCTAAGCACTCCACAGGGAATTCAGACATCCGTACACCTTGTGAGATGAAAGAGGAGCCAGTATTCAAGGCATTGCAAAGAAACCCGGCCTCCTTTCCATTCAGGGCTTCTCGCTGTATATTTCCCTTGAGGCAGCAAACTCAGGGTCCCTCCCTCATACCTACTGCTGAGAGAAGCCTTCTTTGAGGGCCTTGTGGAAATTTGACATACTTCTTGAGTCTAAACCAGGCAATCAGCTATCATCTCCAGGCAATTTGGGTCCATGGAGCATTCCTCGTGTTGCTCACCTGAACTTGGTATTCCTCTAGTGTTGGCATGTTGTTCTCAGGGAACCAGTGGAGTTGCCTAAAGGAAGTCAAGCCACTGTTCGTGTTTGATGGGGAACGGTGTATGGATGTGAAGTCAAGGCAGGGGAATTGAGATTCATCTCGAGTTGATTTGGGGTACATGGAGCTCGTTCGCAATGCTGGTGTGACCTTAGGGTCCCTCTATACTTGTGACAGTGTCCTTGCGGACTGTATCGAGATCCATCAAGCAAGTCGAGGTTCCTTACATGTTTCATGGGGATCACGGGATTGCTCTGCATACAGTGCAGAGGAATCGGGCCTCATCTCGCTTTGATGGGGAAGTGTCATTGTTTTTCTCATGTTACGGTGGGGACAAGGGGTATATTCTCGAGTTACAGCGGGGATGGCCCTTCAACACTCGTGTTTGTCCAGCGACCTCATGATTCCTGTCGAGTTACAAGGGACACCTCAGGAATCTCTTCGAGGCTTGGCAGGGCCAAAGGGACGCTTCTCGAGGTGAGGCGGGAGACCCAGGGTCCCTTTCCAGTAGCCACAGGGATATTGGAATTACTTTCAATGGTCAAGAGGAGTCATGTATCTTCACCATTTGAAGCAGTGAACTCTGTGTGCCACTCGAAGTGTCAAAGGCATGTGAGGCATTCCGTCGAAAGGATTCGGGGAACTAGGGCTTTCTCTATGGACTCCACAGGGGATTCAGACATCCCTTCAACTTGTGAGATGAAGGAGGGGCCAGTAATCAATCCACTGCAATGAAACCCAGCCACCTTTAGAGTCAGGGCTTCTCGGTGTATATTCCATTCGAGGCAGCAAACTCAGGGTCCATCTCTCAAACCTACTGCTGAGAGAAGCCTTCTCTTGAGGGGATTGTGAAAAATTGGCATATGTCTTGAGTTCAAACCAGGCAATCAGCTCTCATCTCCAGGCAATTTGGGGCCAGGGAGCATTACTCGTGTTGCTCTGCTGAAATTGGTATTCCTCTAGAGTTGGCACGTTTTTCTCGGGGAACCTCTGGAGTTGCCTAAAGGAAGTCAAGCCACTGGTCGTGTTTGATGGGGAAAAGATTATGGATCTGGAGAAAGGGAGGGGAATGGGGCTTCATCTCGATTTGATTTGGGGTACATGTAGCTCCTTTGCGATGCTGGTGTGACCTCAGAGTCCCTCTGTACTTGTAGCAGTGTTCTTGTGGTCTGGCTCGAGATCCATCAAGCAAGTCGAGGCTCCTTACATGTTTCATGGGGATCACGGGATTGCTCTGCATGCAGTGCAGGGGAATCGGGCCTCATCTCGCTTTAAGGGGGAAGTCTCATGGTTTTTCTCGAGTTACTGCGTGGACCTGGGTTATATTCTCGAGTTACGGCGGGGATGGCCCTTCAACATATGTGTTTTTCCAGCTACGTCAGGACTCCTGTCGAGTTACAAGGGACAACTCAGGAATCTCTTCGAGGCTTGGCAGGGCCAAAGGGACGCTTCTTGAGGTGAGGCGGGAGACCAAATGTCCCTTTCCAGTAGCCACAGGGATATAGGTATTCCTGTCAATTTTCAAGAGGAGTCAGGCATCGTCACCTTTTGAAGCAGTGAACTCTGTGTGCCGCTCGAGGTGTCAAAGGCATGTGAGGCATTCCTTCGAAAATCAGGGACCTAGGGCTTACTCTAGGGACTCCACAGGGGATTCAGACATCCCTTCACGTTGTGAGATGAAAGTGGAGCCAGTATTAAAGGCACTGAAATGAAACCCGGCCTCCTTTCTAGTCAGGGCTTCTCAGAGTATATTCCAATTGACGCAGCAAATTCAGGGTCCATCCCTCACACCTACTGCTGAGAGAAGCCTTCTCTTGATGGGCTTGTGGAAAACTGGCGTACGTCGTGAGTCTAAACCAGGCAATCAGCTCTCTCTCCAGGCAATTTGGGGTCCACGGAGCATTCCTCGAGTTGCTCAGCTGAACTTGGTATTCCTCTAGATTTTGCACGTAGTTCTCAGGGAACATCTGGAGTTGCCTAAATGAAGTCAAGCCACTGGACGTGTCTGATGGGGAATGGGGTATGGATCTGGAGTCAAGGCAGGGGAATGGGGCCTCATCTCGATTTGATTTGGCATACATGGAGCTCCTTCGTGATGCTGGTGTGACCTCAGGGTCCTTCTCTACTTGTGATAGTGTTCTTGCGGACGGTCTCGTGGTCCATCAAGCAAGTCGAGGCTCCTTACATGTTTCATGGGGATTACGGAATTGCTCTGCATGCACTGCAGGGTAATCGGGCCTCATCTTTCTTTGAGGGGGATGTCTCATGGTTTTTCTCGAGTTACTTCGTGGACCTGGGTTATATTCTCGAGTTACAGCGGGGATGGCCCTTCAACACTTGTGTTTGTCCAGCGACCTCAGGACTCCTGTTGAGTTACGAGGGACACCTCAGGAATCTCTTCGAGGCTTGGCAGGGCCAAAGGGACGCTTCTCGAGGTGAGGCGGGAGACCCAGCGTCCCTTTCCAGTAGCCACAGGGATATTGGGATTCCTGTCAATTTTCTAGAGGAGTCAGGCATCGTCACCTTTTGAAGCAGTGAACTCTGCGTGCCGCTCGAGGTGTCAAATGCATGTGAGGCATTCCGTCGAAAGTCGGGGACCTAGGGCTTACTCTAGGGAGTCCAAAGTGGATTCAGACATCCGTTCACTTTGTGAGATGAGAGTGGAGCCTGTATTCAAGTCACTGAAATGAAACCCGCCCTCCTTTCGAGTCAGGGCTTCCCGGTGTATATTCCAATTGAGGCAGCAAACTCAGGGTCCCTCCCTCACACCTACTACTGAGAGAAGCCTTCTCTTGAGGAGCTTGTGGAACATTGGCATACGTCTTGAGTCTAAGCCAGGCAATCAGCTCTCATCTCCAGGCAATTTGTGGTCCACAGAGCATTCCTCCAGTTGCCTGGCTGAACTTGGTATTACTCTATATTTGGCACGTTGTTCTCAGGGAACCTCTGTAGGTGCCTAAAGGAAGTCCAGCCACTGGTCGTGTTTGATGGGGAACGGGGTATGGATCTGGAGTCAAGGCAGGGGAATCGGGCGTCATCTCGAGTTGATTTGGCGTACATGGAACTCGTTCGCGATGATGGTGTGACCTCAGGGTCCTTTACTTGTGACAGTGTTCTTGCGGACTGTCTCGAGATCCATCAAGCAAATCGAGGCTCCTTACATGTTTCATGGGATCACGGGATTTTTTTGCATGCATTCCGGTGGGATCGGGCCCCATCTCGCTTTCAGGGGGAAGTCTCATGGTTTTTCTCGAGTTGCGGCGGGGACCTGGGTATATTCTCGAGGTACGGCGTGGGTTGCCTTTCAACACTCGTGTTTGTCCAGCGACGTCAGGACTCCTGTCGAATTATGAGGGACCCTTCAGGAATCTCTTCGAGGCTTGCAGGGACAAAGGGACGCTTCTCGATGAGAGGCGGGAGACCCAGGGTCCCTTTCCAGTAGCCACAGGATATTGGGATTCCAGTCAATGTTCAAGAGGAGTCTGATATCGTCAACTTTCAAAGCAGTGAACTCTGCGTACTAATCGAGGTGTCAAAGGCATGTGAGGCATTCCGTCGAACGGAGTCGGGGACATAGGGTTTTCTCTAGGCACTCCACAGGGAATTCAGACATCCGTACACCTTGTGAGATGAAAGAGGAGCCAGTATTCAAGCCACTGCAAGGAAACCCGGCCTCCTTTCCATTCAGGGCTTCTCGCTGTATATTCCCCTTGAGGCAGCAAACTCAGGGTCCCTCCCTCACACCTACTGCTGAGAGAAGCCTTCTTTGAGGGCCTTGTGGAAATTTGACATACTTCTTGAGTCTAAACCAGGCAATCAGCTATCATCTCCAGGCAATTTGGGTTCCACGGAGCATTCCTCGTGTTGCTCACCTGAACTTGGTATTCCTCTAGTTTTGGCATGTTGTTCTCAGGGAACCAGTGGAGTTGCCTAAAGGAAGTCAAGCCACTGTTCGTGTTTGATGGGGAACGGTGTATGGATCTGGAGTCAAGGCAGGGGAATTGGGATTCATCTCGAGTTGATTTGGGGTACATGGAGCTCGTTCGCAATGCTGGTGTGACCTTAGGGTCCCTCTATACTTGTGACAGTGTCCTTGCGGACTGTATCGAGATCCATCAAGCAAGTCGAGGTTCCTTACATGTTTCATGGGGATCACGGGATTGCTCTGCATGCAGTGCAGAGGAATCGGGCCTCATCTCGCTTTGATGGGGAAGTGTCATTGTTTTTCTCGATGTTACGGCGGGGACAAGGGGTATATTCTCGAGTTACAGCGGGGATGTCCCTTCAACACTCGTGTTTGCCCAGCGACCTCAGGACTCCTCTCGAGTTACGAGGGACACCTCAGGAATCTCTTCGAGGCTTGGCAGGGCCAAAGGGATGCTTCTCGAGGTGAGGCGGGAGACCCAGGGTCCCTTTCCAGTAGCCACAGGGATATTGGAATTACTTTCAATGGTCAAGAGGAGTCAGGTATCTTCACCATTTGAAGCAGTGAACTCTGTGTGCCGCTCGAGGTGTCAAAGGCATGTGAGGCATTCCGTCGAAAGGATTCGGGGAACTAGGGCTTTCTCTATGGACTCCACAGGGGATTCAGACATCCCTTCAACTTGTGAGATGAAAGAGGGGCCAGTAATCAATCCACTGCAATGAAACCCGGCCTCCTTTCGAGTCAGGGCTTCTCGGTGTATATTCCATTCGAGGCAGCAAACTCAGGGTCCATCCCTCAAACCTACTGCTGAGAGAAGCCTTCTCTTGAGGGGATTGTGGAAAATTGGCATATGTCTTGAGTTCAAACCAGGCAATCAGCTCTCATCTCCAGGCAATTTGGGGCCCAGGGAGCATTCCTCGAGTTGCTCTGCTGAAATTGGTATTCCTCTAGAGTTGGCACGTTTTTCTCGGGAAACCTCTGGAGTTGCCTAAAGGAAGTCAAGCCACTGGTCGTGTTTGATGGGGAAAGGATTATGGATCTGGAGAAAGGGAGGGGAATGGGGCTTCATCTCGATTTGATTTGGGGTACATGTAGCTCCTTTGCGATGCTGGTGTGACCTCAGAGTCCCTCTGTACTTGTGGCAGTGTTCTTGCCGTCTGTCTCGAGATCCATCAAGCAAGTCGAGGCTCCTTACATGTTTCATGGGGATCACGGGATTGCTCTGCATGCAGTGCAGGGGAATCGGGCCTCATCTCGCTTTAAGGGGGAAGTCTCATGGTTTTTCTCGAGTTACTGCGTGGACCTGGGTTATATTCTCGAGTTACGGCGGGGATGGCCCTTCAAAATACGTGTTTGTCCAGCGACCTCAGGACTCCTGTCGTGTTACAAGGGACAACTCAGGAATCTCTTCGAGGCTTGACAGGGCCAAAGGGACGCTTCTCGAGGTGAGGCGGGAGACCAAAGGTTCCTTTCCAGTAGCCACAGGGATATAGGTATTCCTGTCAATTTTCAAGAGGAGTCAGGCATCATCACCTTTTGAAGCAGTGAACTCTGTGTGCCGCTCGAGGTGTCAAAGGCATGTGAGGCATTCCTTCGAAAATCAGGGACCTAGGGCTTACTCTAGGGACTCCACAGGGGATTCAGACATCCCTTCACGTTGTGAGATGAAAGTGGAGCCAGTATTAAAGGCACTGAAATGAAACCCGGCCTCCTTTCTAGTCAGGGCTTCTCGGTGTATATTCCAATTGACGCAGCAAATTCAGGGTCCCTCCCTCACACCTACTGCTGAGAGAAGCCTTCTCTTGATGGGCTTGTGGAAAACTGGCATACGTCGTGAGTCTAAACCAGGCAATCAGCTCTCATCTCCAGGCAATTTGGGGTCCACGGAGCATTCCTCGAGTTGCTCAGCTGAACTTGGTGTTCCTCTAGATTTTGCACGTAGTTCTCAGGGAACTTCTGGAGTTGCCTAAAGGAAGTCAAGCCACTGGTCGTGTCTGATGGGGAATGGGGTATGGATCTGGAGTCAAGGCAGGGGAATCGGGCGTCATCTCGATTTGATTTGGCGTAAATGGAACTCCTTCGCGATGCTGGTGTGACCTCAGGGTCCTTCTCTACTTGTGACAGTGTTCTTGCGGACGGTCTCGTGATCCATCAAGCAAGTCGAGGCTCCTTACATATTTCATGTGGATCACGGAATTGCTCTGCATGCACTGCAGGGTAATCGGGCCTCATCTTTCTTTGAGGGGGAAGTCTCATGGTTTTTCTCGAGTTACTTCGTGGACCTGGGTTATATTCTCGAGTTACAGCGGGGATGGCCCTTCAACACTTGTGTTTGTCCAGCGACCTCAGGACTCCTGTCGAGTTACGAGGGACACCTCAGGAATCTCTTCGAGGCTTGGCAGGGCCAAAGGGACGCTTCTCGAGGTGAGGCGGGAGACCCAGCGTCCCTTTCCAGTAGCCACAGGGATATTGGGATTCCTGTCAATTTTCAAGAGGAGTCAGGCATCGTCACCTTTTGAAGCAGTGAACTCTGCGTGCCGCTCGAGGTGTCAAATGCATGTGAGGCATTCCGCGAAAGTCGGGACCTAGGGCTTACTCTAGGGAGTCAAAGTGGATTCAGACATCCGTTCACCTTGTGAGATGAAAGTGGAGCCTGTATTCAAGTCACTGAAATGAAACCCGCCCTCCTTTCGAGTCAGGGCTTCCTGGTGTATATTCCAATTGAGGCAGCAAACTCAGGGTCCCTCCCTCACACCTACTACTGAGAGAAGCCTTCACTTGAGGAGCTTGTGGAAAATTGGCATACGTCTTGAGTCTAAGCCAGGCAATCAGCTCTCATCTCCAGGCAATTTGTGGTCCACGGAGCATTCCTCGAGTTGCCCAGCTGAACTTGGTATTACTCTATATTTGGCACGTTGTTCTCAGGGAACCTCTGGAGTTGCCTAAGGAAGTCAAAACACTGGTCGTGTTTGATGGGAAACGGGGGATGGCTCTGGAGTCAAGGCAGGGTAATCGGGCCTCATCTTCAGTTGATTTGGCGTACATGGAACTCCTTCGCGATGCTGGTGTGACCTCAGTGTCCCTCTGTACTTGTGACAGTGTTCTTGCGGACTGTTTCGAGATCCATCAGCAAGTTGAGGTTCCTTACATGTTACATGGGAATTACGGGATTGCTCTGCATGCAGTGCTGGGGAATCGGGCCTCATCTCACTTTGGGGGGGAAGTCTCATGGTTTTTCTCGAATTGAGGCGGGGACCTGGGGTATAATCTCGAGTTACGGCGGGGATGTCTCTTCAACACTCGTGTTTGTCCAGCGAAATCTGAACTCATTTTTAGTTACGAGGGAAACATCAGGAATCTCTTCGAGGCTTGGCAGGCCTAAAGGGACACTTTTCGAGGTGAGTTGGGAGACCCAGTGTCCCTTTCCAGTAGCGACAGGGAAATTGGGATTCCTGTCAATGTACAAGAATAGTCAGGCATCGTCACCTTTTGAAAAAGAGAACTCTGTGTGACTCTCGATGTGTCAAAGGCATGTGAGGCATTCCGTCGAAAGGAGTCGGGGAACTAGGGCTTTCTGTAGGGACTCCACAGGGAATTCAGACATCTCTTCACCTTGTGAGATGAAAGATGAGCCTGTATTCCAGCCTCTGCTAGGAAACCCGGCCTACTTTCGAGTCAGGGCTTCTCGGTGTATATTCCACTTGAGGCAGCAAACTCAGGGTCCGTCCCTCATACCTACTGCTGAGAGCAGCCTCCCCTTGATGGTCTTATGGTAATTTGCCTCCGTCTTGAGTCTAAGCCAGGCAATCAGCTCTCATCTCCAGGCAATTTGGTGTCCACGGAGCATTCCTCGAGTTGCACTGTTGAACTTGGTATTCCTCTAGGCTTGGCACGTTGTTCTCTGGGAAACTCTGGAGTTGCATAAAGGAAGTCAAGCCACTGGTATGTTTGATGGGGAACGGGGGAAGGCTCTGGAGTCAAGGCAGGGGAATCGGGCCTCATCTCGTGTTGATTTGGTGTACATGGAGCTCCTTGGCAATGCTGGTGTGACCTCAGGATCCCTCTGTGCATGTGACAGTGTTTTTGCGGACTGTCTCGAGATACATCAAGGAAGTCGAGGCTCCTTACAATTTTCATGGTGATCACGGGGATGCTCTGCATGCAGTGCAGTGGAAGCGGGCCTGATCTCGCTTTGAGGGGGGACGTCTCATGGTTATTCGCGAGTTGCGGCGGGGAACTGGAGTATATTCTCGAGTTACGGCGGGGATGGCCCTTCAACACTCGTGTTTGTCCAGCGACGTCAGGATTCCTGTCGAGTTACGACAGACACCTCTGGAATCTCTTCGAGGTTTGGCAGGGCCAAAGGGACGCTTCTCGAGGTGAGGGGAGAGACCAAGTTTCCCTTTGCAGTAGCCCAGGGATATTGGGATTCCTGTCAATGTTCAAGAGTTGTCAGGCATTGTCACCTTTTGAAGCAGTGATCTCTGCGTGCGTTTCGAGGTGTCAAAGGCATGTGAGGCATTCCGTCGAAAGGAGTCGGGGGCCTAGGGCTTTCTCCAGGGACTCAACAGGGAATTCAGACATCCCTTCTCCTTGTGAGATGAAAGAGGAGCCTATATTCAAGCCTCTGCAAGGAAACCCGGCCTCCTTTCGAGTCAGGGCTTCTCGGGGTATATTCCACTTGAGGCAGCAAACTCACGGTCCCTCCCTCACACCTACTGCTGAGAGTAGCCTCCCATTGAGGGTCTTAAGGTAAGTTCGCATACGTCTTGAGTCTAAGCCAGGTAATCAGCGCTCATCTCCAGGCAATTTAGTGTCCACGGAGCATTCCTCGAGTTGCTCTGCTGAACTTGGTATTCTTCTAGGCTTGGCACGTTGTTCTCTGGGAAAATCTGGAGTTGCCTAAAGGAAGTCAAACCACTGGTCGTGTTTGATGGGGAACGGGGGATGGTTACGGAGTCAAGGTAGGGGAATCGGTCTTCATCTTGAGTTGATCTGGGGTACATGGAGCTCCTTCACGATGCTGTTGTGACCTCAGGGTCCCTCTGTACTTGTGAGAGTGTTCTTGCGCACTGTCTCGAGATCCATCAGGCAAATCGAGGTTCCTTACATGATTCATGGGGATCACGGGATTGCTCTGCATGCAGTGCAGGGGAATCGGGCCTCATCTCGCTTTGGGGAGGAAGTCCCATGGCTTTTCTCGAGTTGAGGCGGGGACCTGGGGTATATTCTCGAGTTACGGCGGGGATGGCTCTTCAACACTCGTGTTTGTCCAGCGACGTCAGGACTCCTGTCGAGTTACGACGGACACCTCAGGAATCTCTTCGAGGCTTGGCAGGGCCAAAGGGACTTTTCTCGAAGTGAGGCGATAGACCCAGGGTCCCTTTGCAGTAGCCACAGTGATATTGGGATTCCTGTCAATGTTCAAGAGGAGTCAGGCATCGTCATCTTTTGAAGCAGTGATCTCTGCGTGTCTCTCGATGTGTCAAAGGCATGTGAGGCATTCTGTCGAAAGTAGTCGGGGACCTAGGGCTTTCCCTAGGGACTGCACAGGGGATTCAGACTTCCCTTTTCCTTCTGAGATGAAAGATGAGCCTGTATTTAAGCCTCTGCAAGGACACCCGGCCTGCTTTCGAATCAGGAATTCTCGGTGTATATTCCACTTGAGGCAGCAAACTCAGGGTCCCTCCCTCACACCTACTGCTGAGAGCAGCCTTCCCTTGCGGGTCTTATGGAAAGTTGGCATACGTCTTGAGTCTAAGCCAGGCAATCAGCTCTCATCTCCAGGTAATTTGTTGTCCACGGAGCATTCCTGGAGTTGCTCTGCTGAACTTGGTATTCCTCTAGGCTTGGCACGTGGTCATCTGGGAAACTCTGGAGTTGCCTAAAGGAAGTCAAACCACTGGTCGTGTTTGATGGGAAACGGGGGATGGCTCTGGAGTCAAGGCAGGGGAATCGGGCCTCACCTCGAGTTGATTTGGGGTACATGGAGCTCCTTCGCGATGCTGGTGTGACCTCAGGGTCCCTCTGTACTTTTGAGAGTGTTTTTGCGGACTTTCTCGAGATCCATCAAGCAAGTCGAGGCTCCTTACAAGGTTCATGGTGATCATGGGGTTCCTCTGCATGCAGTGCAGGGGAATCGGGCCTCATCTCGCTTTGGGGGAGAAGTCTCATGGTTTTTCTCGAGTTGCGGCAGGGACCTGGGGTATATCCTCGAGTTACGGCGGGGATGGCCCTTCAACACTCGTGTTTGTTCAGCGACGTTCAGGACTCCTGTCGAGTTACGACGGACACCACAGGAATCACTTCGAGGTTTCGTAGGGCCAAATGGACGTTTCTTGAGGTGAGGCGGAGACCAGGGTCCCTTTGCAGTAGCCCAGGGATATTGGAATACCAATCAATGTTCAAGAGGAGTCAGGCATCGTCACCTTTTAAAGCAGAGAACTCTGCGTGCCGTTCGAAGGTGTCAAAGGCATGTGAGGCATTCCGTCGAAAGGAGTCGGGGAACTAGGGCTTTCTCTAGGGACTGCACAGGGGATTCAGACATCCCTTCACCTTGTGAGATGAAAGAATAGCCTGTATTCAAGCCTCTGCAAGGACACCCGGCCTGCTTTCGAGTCAGGGCTTCTCGGTGTATATTCCACTTGAGGCAGCAAACTCAGGGTCCCTCCCTCACACCTACTGCTGAGAGCAGCCTCCCCTTGAGGGGCTTATGGAAAATTGGCATACGTCTTGAGTCTAAGCCAGGCAATTAGCTCTCATCTCCCGGCAATTTGGTGTCCACGGAGCATTCCTCGAGTTGCTCTGCTGAACTTGGTATTCCTCTAGGCTTGGCACGTTGTTTTCTGGGAACGTCTGGAGTTGCCTAAAGGAAGTCAAAACACTGGTCGTGTTTGATGGGAAACGGGGGATGGCTCTGGAGTCAAGGCAGGGGAATCCGGCCTCATCTCAAGTTGATTTGGGGTACATGGAGGTCCTTCGCGATGCTGGTGTGACCTCAGGTTCCCTCTGTACTTGTGACAGTGTTCTTGCGGACTGTCTCGAGAACCATCAAGCAAGTTGAGGCTCCTTACATGTTTCACGGGGATCACGGGATTGCTCTGCATGCAGTGAGGCGGAAACGGGCCTCATCTCGCTTTGGGGGGGGAAGTCTCATGTTTTTTCTCGAGTTGAGGCGGGGACCTGGTGTATATTCTCGAGTTACGGCGGTAATGCGTATTCGACACTCGTGTTTGTCCAGTGACGTCTGTACTCCTGTTTAGTTACGAGGGAAACCTCAGGAATCGCGTCGAGGCTTGGCAGCGCCAAAGGACACTTCTCGAGGTGAGGTGGGAGACCCAGGGTCCCTTTCCAGTAGCGACAGTGATATTGGGATTACTGTCAATGTTCAGGAGGAGTCAGGCATCGTCACCTGTTGAAACAGAGAACTCTGCATGCCTCTCGAGGTGTCAAAGGCATGTGAGGCATTCCGTCGAAAGGAGTCGGGGAACTAGGGCTTTCTCTAGGGACTCCATAGGAGATTCAGACATCCCTTCACATTGTGAGATGAAAGATGAGCCTGTATTCAAGCGTCTGCAAGAAAACCCGGCTTCCTTTCGAGTCAGGGCTTATCGGTGTATATTCCACTTGAGACTGAAAACTCAGGGTCCCTACCTCACATCTACTGCTGAGAGCAGCCTCCCCTTGATGGTCTTATGGTAATTTGACCTCCGTCTTGAGTCTAAGCCAGGCAATTAGCTCTCATCTCCAGGTAATTTTCGGTCCAAGGAGCATTCCTCGAGTTGCTCTGCTGAACTTGGTATTCCTCTAGGCTTGGCACGTTGTTCTCTGGGAAACTCTGGAGTTGCTTAAAGGAAGTCAAACCACTGGTCGTGTTTGATTGGGAATGCAGGATGGCTCTGGAGTCAAGGCAGTGGAATCGGGCCTCACCTCGATTTGATTTGGGGTACATGGAGCTCCTTCGGATGCTGGTGTGACCTCAGGATCCCTCTGTACATGTGACAGTGTTCTTGCGGACTGTCTCGAGATCCATCAAGCAAGTCGAGGCTCCTTACAAGTTTCATGGTGATCAAGGGAGTGCTCTGCATGCAGTGCAGGGGAATCGGGCATCATCTCGCTCGCTTTGGGGGAGAAGTCTCATGGTTTTTCTCGAGTTGCGGCGGGGACCTGGAGTATATTCTCAAGTTACGGCGGGGATGACTCTTCAAAACTCGTGTTTGGCCAGCGATGTCAGGACTCCTGTCGAGTTACGACGGACACCTCAGGAATCTCTTCGAGGCTTGGCAGGCCCAAAGGGACGCTTCTCGAGGTGAGGCGAGAGACCCAGGGTCCCTTTGCAGTAGCCACAGGGATATTGGAATTCCTGTCAATGTTCAAGAGGAGTCAGGCATCGTCACCTTTTAAAGCAGAGAACTCTGCATGCCGTCGAGGTGTCAAAGGCATGTGAGGCATTCCGTCGAAAGGAGTCGGGGAACTAGGGCTTTCTCTAGGGACTGCACAGGGGATTCAGACATCCCTTCACCTTGTGAGATGAAAGATGAGCCTGTATTCAAGGCTCTGCAAGGACACCCGGCCTGCTTTCGAGTCAGGGCTTCTCGGTGTATATTCCATTTGAGGCAGCAAACTCAGGGTCCCTCCCTCACACCTACTGCTGAGAGTAGCCTCCCCTTGAGGGTCTTATGGAAAAATGGCATACGTCTTGAGTCTAAGCCAGGCAATCAGCTCTCATCTCCTGGCAATTTGGTGTCCACGGAGCATTCCTCGAGTTGCTCTGCTGAACTTGGTATTCCTCTAGGCTTGGCACGTTGTTCTCTGGGAAACTCTGGAGTTGCCTAAAGGAAGTCAAACCACTGGTCGTGTTTGATGGGAAACGGGATGGCTCTGGAGTCAAGGCAGGGGAATCGGGCCTCACCTCGAGTTGATTTGGGGTACATGGAGCTCCTTCGCGATGCTGGTGTGACCTCAGGTTCCCTCTGTACTTGTGACAGTGTTCTTGCGGACTGTCTCGAGATCCATCAAGCAAGTCGAGGCTCCTTACATGTTTCATGGTGATCACGGGATTGCTCTGCATGCAGTGCAGGGGAATCGGGCCATCATCTCGCTTTGGGGGAGAAGTCTCATGGTTTTTCTCGAGTTGCGGCGGGGACCTGGAGTATATTCTCAAGTTACGGCGGGGATGACCCTTCAAAACTCGTGTTTGTCCAGCGACCTCAGGACTCCTGTCGAGTTACGACGGACACCTCAGGAATCTCTTCGAGGCTTGGCAGGCCCAAAGGGACGCTTCTCGAGGTGAGGTGGGAGACCCAGGGTCCCTTTCCAGTAGCCACAGTGATATTGGGATTCCTGTCAATGTTCAAGAGGAGTCAGGCATCGTCACCTTTTAAAGCAGAGAACTCTGCATGCCGTCTCGAGGTGTCAAAGGCATGTGAGGCATTCCGTCGAAAGGAGTCGGGGAACTAGGGCTTTCTCTAGGGACTCCACAGGGGATTCAGACATCCCTTCACCTTGTGAGATGAAAGATGAGCCTGTATTCAAGCCTCTGCAATGACACCCGGCCTGCCATTCGAGTCAGGGCTTCTCGGTGTATATTCCACTTGAGGCAGCAAACTCAGGGTCCCTCCCTCACACCTACTGCTGAGAGAGCAGCCTCCCCTTGAGGTTCTTATGGAAAATTGACATACGTCTTGAGTCTAAGCCAGGTAATCAGCTCTCATCTCCTGGCAATTTGGTGTCCACGGAGCATTCCTCGAGTTGCTCTGCTGAACTTGGTATTCCTCTAGCTTGGCACGTTTTTTTCTGGGAACCTCTGAGTTGCCTAAAGGAAGTCAAACCACTGGTCGTGTTTGATGGGAAACGGGGGATGGCTCTGGAGTCAAGGCAGGGGAATCCGGCCTCATCTCGAGTTGATTTGGGGTACATGGAGCTCCTTCGATGCTGGTGTGACCTCAGGGTCCCTCTGTACTTGTGACAGTGTTCTTGCGGACTGTCTCGAGATCCATCAAGCAAGTCGAGGCTCCTTACATGTTTCATGGGGATCACGGGATTGCTCTGCATGCAGTGCAGGGGAAACGGGCCTCATCTCGCTTTTGGGGGGGAAAGCCTCATGGTTTTTCTCGAGTTGAGGCGGGGACCTGGGGTATATTCTCGAGTTACGGCGGGGAATGGGTATTTCACACACTCGTGTTTGTCCAGTGTCAGTGACTCCTGTCGAGTTACGAGGGACATCTCAGGAATCTCTTTGAGGCTTGGCAGGCCAAAGGGACGCTTCTCGAGGTGAGGCGGGAGACCCAGGGTCCCTTTCCAGTAGCCACAGTGATATTAGGATTCCTGTCAATGTTCAGGAGGAGTCAGGCATCGTCACCTTTTGAAGCAGAGAACTCTGCATGCCTCTCGAGGTGTCAAAGGCATGTGAGGCATTCCGTCGAAAGGAGTCGGGGACTAGGGCTTCTCTCTAGGGACTCCATAGGAGATTCAGACATCCCTTCACCTTGTGAGATGAAAGATGGAGCCTGTATTCAAGCCACTGCAAGTAAACCCAGCTTCCTTTCGAGTCAGGGCTTTTCGGTGTATATTCCAATTGAGACTGAAAAACTCAGGGTCCCTACCCTCACACCTACTGCTGAGAGCAGCCTCCCTTGATGGTCTTATGGTAATTTAACCATCCGTCTTGAGTCTAAGCCAGGCAATCAGCTCTCATCTCCAGGTAATTTGGCGTCCAAGGAGCATTCCTCGAGTTGCTCTGCTGAACTTGGTATTCCTCTAGGCTTGGCACGTTGTTCTCTGGGAAACTCTGGAGTTGCCTAAAGGAAGTCAAACCACTGGTCGTGTTTGATGGGGAATGCGGATGGCTCTGGAGTCAAGGCAGGGGAATCGGGCCTCATCTCGATTTGATTTGGGGTACATGGAGCTCCTTCGCAATGCTGGTGTGACCTCAGGATCCCTCTGTACTTGTGACAGTGTTCTTGCGGACTGTCTCGAGATCCATCAAGCAAGTCGAGGCTCCTTACATGTTTCATGGGATCACGGGAGTGCTCTGCATGCAGTGCAGGGGAATCGGGCCTCATCTCGCTTTGGGGGGAAGTCTCATGGTTTTTCTCGAGTTGCGGCGGGGACCTGGAGTATATTCTCATGTTACGGCGGGGATGGCCCTTCAAAACACTCGTGTTTGGCCAGCGATGTCAGGACTCCTGTCGAGTTACGAGGGACACCTCAGGAATCTCTTCGAGGCTTGGCAGGGACAAAGGACGCTTCTCGAGGTGAGGCGGGAGACCCAGGGTCCCTTTTCAGTAGCCACAGGGATATTGGGATTCCTGTCAATGTTCAAGAGGAGTCAGGCATCCTCACCTTTTGAAAGCAGTGAACTCTGCGTGCCATTCGAGGTGTCAAAGGCATGTGAGGCATTCCGTCGAAAGGATTCGGGGAACTAGGGCTTTCTCTAGGGACTGCACAGGGGATTCAGACATCCCTTCACCTTGTGAGATGAAAGATGAGCCTGTATTCAAGGCTCTGCAAGGACACCCGGCCTGCTTTCGAGTCAGGGCTTCTCGGTGTATATTCCACTTGAGGCAGCAAACTCAGGGTCCCTCCCTCACACCTACTGCTGAGAGCAGCCTCCCCTTGAGGGTCTTATGGAAAATTGGCATACGTCTTGAGTCTAAGCCAGGCAATCAGCTCTCATCTCCAGGCAATTTGGTGTCCACGGAGCATTTCTCGAGTTGCTCTGCTGAACTTGGTATTCCTCTATGCTTGGCACGTTGTTCTCTGGAAACCTCTGGAGTTGCCTAAAGGAAGTCAAAACACTGGTCGTGTTTGATGGGAAACAGGGGATGGCTCTGGAGTCAAGGCAGGGGAATCGGGCCTCATCTCGTGTTGATTTGGGTACATGGAGGTCCTTCGCGATGCTGGTGTGACCTCAGGGTTCCTCTGTACTTGTGACAGTGTTCTTGCGGACTGTCTCGAGAACCATCAAGCAAGTCGAGGCTCCTTACATGTTTCATGGGGATCACGGGATTGCTCTGCATGCAGTGCAGGGAAAAGGGCCTCATCTCGCTTTGGGGGGAAGTCTCATGGTTTTTCTCGAGTTGAGGCGGGGACCTGGGGTATATTCTCGAGTTACGGCGGGGTAATGGGCATTCGACACTCGTGTTTGTCCAGTGACGTCTGGACTCCTGTTTAGTTACGAGGGACACCTCAGGAATCTCTTCGAGGCTTGGCAGGGCCAAAGGGACACTTCTCGAGGTGAGGTGGGAGACCCAGGGTCCCTTTCCAGTAGCGACAGGGATATTGGGATTCCTGTCAATGTTCAAGAGGAGTCAGGCATCGTCACCTGTTGAAGCAGTGAACTCTGCATGCCTCTCGAGGTGTCAAAGGCATGTGAGGCATTCCGTCGAAAGGAGTCGGGGACCTAGGGCTTTCTCTAGGGACTCCACAGGGGATTCAGACATCCCTTCACCTTGTGAGATGAAAGATGAGCCTGTATTCAAGCCACTGCAAGGAAACCCGGCCTCCTTTCGAGTCAGGGCTTCTCGGTGTATATTCCACTTGAGGCAGCAAACTCAGGGTCCCTCCCTCACACCTACTGCTGAGAGAAGCCTCCCTTTGAGGGCTTGTGGAAATTTGACATACGTTCTTGAGTCTAAGCCAGGCAATCAGCTCTCATCTCCAGGCAATTTGGGTCCAAGGAGCATTCCTCGAGTTGCTCTGCTGAACTTGGTATTCCTCTAGGCTTGGCACGTTGTTCTCTCGGGGAACCTCTGGAGTTGCCTAAAGGAAGTCAAGCCACTGGTCGTGTTTGATGGGGAACAGGTAATGGCTCTGGAGTCAAGGCAGGGAATCGGGCCTCATCTCGAGTTGATTTGGGGTACATGGATCTCCTTCGCATGCTGGTGTGACCTCAGGGTCCCTCTGTACTTGTGACAGTGTTCTTGCGGACTGTCTCGAGATCCATCAAGCAAGTCGAGGCTCCTTACAAGTTTCATGGGGATCACGGGATTGCTCTGCATGCAGTGCAGGGGAATCGGGCCTCATCTCGCTTTGGGGGGAAGTCTCATGGTTTTTCTCGAGTTGCAGGCGGGGACCTGGGGTATATTCTCGAGTTACGGCGGGGATGGCCCTTCAAAACTCGTGTTTGTCCAGCGATGTCAGGACTCCTGTCGAGTTACGAGGGACACCTCAGGAATCTCTTCGAGGCTTGGCAGGGCCAAAGGGACGCTTCTCGAGGTGATGCGGAGACCCAGGGTCCCTTTGCAGTAGCCACAGGGATATTGGGATTCCTGTCAATGTTCAAGAGGAGTCAGGCATCGTCACCTTTTGAAGCAGTGAACTCTGCGTGCCTCTCGAGGTGTCAAAGCATGTGAGGCATTCCGTCGAAAAGGAGTCGGGGAACTAGGGCTTTCTCTAGGGACTCCACAGGGGATTCAGACATCCCTTCACCTTGTGAGATGAAAGATGAGCCTGTATTCAAGGCACTGCAGGGAAACCCGGCCTCCTTTCGAGTCAGGGCTTCTCGGTGTATATTCCACTTGAGGCAGCAAACTCAGGTCCCTCCCTCACACCTACTGCTGAGAGAAGCCTCCCCTTGAGGGGCTTGTGGAAAATTGGCATACGTCTTGAGTCTAAGCCAGGCAATCAGCTCTCATCTCCAGGCAATTTGGTGTCCACGGAGCATTCCTCGAGTTGCTCTGCTGAACTTGGTATTCCTCTAGGCTTGGCACGTTGTTCTCTGGGAAACTCTGGAGTTGCCTAAAGGAAGTCAAAGCACTGGTCGTGTTTTGATGGGGAAACGGGGGATGGCTCTGGAGTCAATGCAGGGGAATCGGGCCTCATCTCGAGTTGATTTGGGGTACATGGAGCTCCTTCGCGATGCTGGTGTGACCTCAGGGTCCCTCTGTACTTGTGACAGTGTTCTTGCGGATTGTCTCGAGATCCATCAAGCAAGTCGAGGCTCCTTACATGTTTCATGGGGATCACGGAATTGCTCTGCATGCAGTGCAGGGGAATCGGGCCTCATCTCGCTTTGGGGGGAAGTCTCATGGTTTTTTCTCGAGTTGCGGCGGGGACCTGGGGTATATTCTCGAGTTACGGCGGGGATGGCCCTTCAACACTCGTGTTTGTCCAGCGACGTCTGGACTCCTGTTTAGTTATGAGGGACACCTCAGGAATCTCTTCGAGGCTTGGCAGGGCCAAAGGGACGCTTCTCGAGGTGAGTGGGAGACCCAGGGTCCCTTTCAGTAGCGACAGGGATATTGGGATTCTGTCAATGTTCAAGAGGAGTCAGGCATCGTCACCTTTTGAAGCAGAGAACTCTGCGTGCCTCTCGAGGTGTCAAAGGCATGTGAGGCATTCCGTCGAAAGGAGTCGGGGACCTAGGGCTTTCTCTAGGGACTCCACAGGGGATTCAGACATCCCTTCACCTTGTGAGATGAAAGATGAGCCTGTATTCAAGCCACTGCAAGGAAACCCGCCTCCTTTCGAGTCAGGGCTTCTCGGTGTATATTCCACTTGAGGCAGCAAACTCAGGGTCCCTCCTCACACCTATTGCTGAGAGAAGCCTCCTCTTGAGGGGCTTGGTAAAGTTGGCATACGTCTTGAGTCTAAGCCAGGCAATCAGCTCTCATCTCCAGGCAATTTGGGGTCCAAGGAGCATTCCTCGAGTTGCTCTGCTGAACTTGGTATTCCTCTAGACTTGGCACGTTGTTCTCGGGGAAACTCTGGAGTTGCCTAAAGGAAGTCAAGCCACTGGTCGTGTTTGATGGGAACGGGGGATGGCTCTGGAGTCAAGGCAGGGGAATCGGGCCTCATCTCGAGTTGATTTGGGGTACATGGAGCTCCTTCGCGATGCTGGTGTGACCTCAGTGTCCCTCTGTACTTGTGACAGTGTTCTTGCGGACTGTCTCTAGATCCATCAAGCAAGTCGAGGCTCCTTACATGTTTCATGGGGATCACGGGATTGCTCTGCATGCAGTGCAGGGGAATCGGGCCTCATCTCGCTTTGAGGGGGAAGTCTCATGGTTTTTCTCGAGTTGCGGCGGGACCTGGGGGTATATTCTCGAGTTACGGCGGGGATGGCCCTTCAACACTCGTGTTTGTCAAGCGACGTCAGGACTCCTGTCGAGTTATGAGGGACACACTCAGGAATCTCTTCGAGGCTTGGCAGGGCAAAAGGGACGCTTCTCGAGGTGAGGCGGGAGACCCAGGGTCCCTTTGCAGTAGCCACAGGGATACTGGGATTTCCTGTCAATGTTCAAGAGGAGTCAGGCATCGTCACCTTTTGAAGCAGTGAACTCTGCGTGCCTCTCGAGGTGTCAAAGGCATGTGAGGCATTCCGTCGAAAGGAGTCGGGGACCTAGGGCTTTCTCTAGGGACTCCACAGGGGATTCAGACATCCCTTCACCTTGTGAGATGAAAGAGGAGCCTGTATTCAAGCCACTGCAAGGAAACCCGGCCTCCTTTCGAGTCAGGGCTTCTCGGTGTATATTCCACTTGAGGCAGCAAACTCAGGGTCCCTCCCTCACACCTACTGCTGAGAGAAGCCTCCTCTTGAGGGGCTTGAGGAAAGTTGGCATTACGTCTTGAGTCTAAGCCAGGCAATCAGCTCTCATCTCCAGGCAATTTGGGGTTCCAAGGAGCATTCCTCGAGTTGCTCTGCTGAATTTGGTATTCCTCTAGATTTTGGCACGTTGTTCTCGGGAACCTCTGGAGTTGCCTAAAGAAGTCAAGCCACTGGTCGTGTTTGATGGGGAAGAGGGGGATGGCTCTGGAGTCAAGGCAGGGGAATCGGGCCTCATCTCGAGTTGATTTGGGGTACATGGAGTCCTTCGCGATGCTGGTGTGACCTCAGGTTCCCTCTACTTGTGACAGTGTTCTTGCGGATTGTTTCGGGATCCATCAAGCAAGTCGAGGCTCCTTACAAGTTCATGGGGATCACGGGATTGCTCTGCATGCAGTGCAGGGGAATCTGGCCTCATCTCGCTTTGAGGGGGAAGTCTCATGGTATTTCTCAAGTTGCGGCGGGGACCTGGGTATAATCTCGAGTTACAGCGGGGATGGCCGTTTAACACTCGTGTTTGTCCAGTGAAGTCAGGACTCCTGTTGCGTTACGAGGGACACTCAGGAATCTCTTTGAGGCTTGGCAGGGCCAAAGGGACGCTTCTCGAGGTGAGGCGAGAGACCCAGGGTCCCTTTGCAGTATCCACAGGGATATTGCGATTTCTGTCAATGTTCAAGAGGAGTCAGGCATCGTCACCTTTTGAATCAGTGAACTCTGCGTGCATCTCGAGGTGTCAAAGGCATGTGAGGCATTCCTTCGAAAGGAGTCGGGGACCTAGGCCTTTCTCTAGGGACTCCACAGGGTATTCAGACATTCCTTCACCTTGTGAGATGAAAGAGGAGTCTGTATTCAAGCCACTGCAAGGAAACCCGGCATCCTTTCGAGTCAGGGCTTCTCGGTGTATATTCCACTTGAGGCAGCAAACTCAGGGTCCCTCCCTCACACCTACTGCTGAGAGAAGCCTCCTCTTGAGGGGCTTGTGGAAAGTTGACGTACATCTTGAGTCTAAGCCAGGATATCAGCTTTCATCTCCAGGCAATTTGGGGTCCAAGGAGCATTCCTCGAGTTGCTCTGCTGAGCTTGGTGTTCCTCTAGACTTGGCACGTTGTTTCTGCGGGAACCTCTGGAGTTGCCTAAAGGAAGTCAAGCCGCTGGTCGTGTTTGATGGGGATCTGGGGGATGGCTCTGGAGTCAAGGCAGGTGAATCGGGCCTCATCTCGAGTTGATTCGGGTACATGGAGCTTCCTTCGCGATGCTGGTGTGACCTCAGGGTCCCTCTCTTCTTGTGACAGTGTTCTTGGGGATTGTCTCTAGATCCATCAAGCAAGTCGAGGCTCCTTATAAATTTCATGGGGATCACGGGATTGCTTTGCATGCAGTGCAGGGAAATCGGGCCTCATCTCACTTTGAGGGGAAAGTCTCATTGTTTTTCTCGAGTTGAGGCGGGGACCTGGGGTATATTCTCGAGTTACGGTGGGGATGGCCCTTCAACACTCGTGTTTGTCCAGCGACATCAGGACTCCTGTTTAGTTACGAGGGACACATCAGAATCTCTTCGAGGCTTGCAGGGCCAAAGGGACGCTTCTCGAGGTGAGGTTGGAGACCCAGGTCCCTTTCCAGTAGCCACAGGGATATTGGGATTCCTGTCAATGTTCAAGAGGAGTCAGGCATCGTCACCTTTTGAAGCAGTGAACTCTGCGTGCCGCTCGAGGTGTCAAAGGCATGTGAGGCATTCCATCGAAAAGAGTCGGGGACCTTGGGCTTTCTCTAGGGACTCCACAGGTGGTCAGACATCCCTTCACCTTGTGAGATGAAAGATGAGACTGTATTCAACCCACTGCAAGGAAACCCGGCCTCCTTTCGAGTCAGGGCTTCTCGGTGTATATTTCACTTGAGGCAGCAAACTCAGGGTCCCTCCCTCACACCTACGGCGGAGAGAAGCCTCGTTTTGAGGGGCTTGTGGAAAGTTGGCATACGTCTTGAGTCTAAGCCAGGCAATCAGCTCTCATCTCCAGGCAATTTGGGGTCCACAGAGCATTCCTCGAGTTGCTCTGCTGAACTTGGTATTCCTCTAGACTTGCACGTTTTTCTCGGGGAAACTCTGGTGTTGCCTAAAGGAAGTCAAGCCACTGGTCGTGTTTGATGGGGAATGGGGTATGGCTCTGGAGTCAAGGCAGGGGAATCGGGCCTCATCTCGAAGTTGATTTGGGGCTACATGGAGCTCCTTCGCGATGCTGGTGTGACCTCAGTGTCCTCTGAACTTGTGACAGTGTTCTTGCCGACTGTCTCGATATCCATCAAGCAAGTCGAGGCTCCTTACATGTTTCATGGTGATCACGGGATTGCTCTGCATGCAGTTCAGGGGAATCGGGCCTCATCTCGCTTTGGGGGAGAAGTCTCATGCTTTTTCTTGAGTTGCTGCGGGGACCTGGGGTATATTCTCGAACTTACGGCAGGGATGAGCCTTCAACACTCGTGTTTGTCCAGCGATGTCAGGACTCCTGTCGAGTTACGAGGACACACCTCAGGAATCTCTTCGAGGCTTGGCAGGGCCAAAGGGACGCTTCTCGAGGTGAGCGGGAGACCCAGGGTCCCTTTGCAGTAGCCACAGAGATATTGGGATTCCTGTCAATGTTCAAGAGTAGTCAGGCATCGTCAGCTTTTAAAGCAGAGAACTCTGCGTGCCATTCGAGGTGTCAAAGGCATGTGAGGCATTCCGTCAAAAGGAGTTGGGGAACTAGGGCTTTCTCTAGGGACTGCACAGGGGACTCAGACATCCCTTCACCTTGTGAGATGAAAGATGAGCCTGTATTCAAGCCTCTGCAAGGAAACCCGGCCTGCTTTCGAGTCAGGGCTTCTCGGTGTATATTCCACTTGAGGCAGCAAACTCAGGGTCCCTCCCTCACACCTACTGCTGAGAGAAGCCTCCTCTTGAGGGTCTTATGGAAAATTGGCATAAGTCTTGAGTTTAAGCCAGGCAATCAGCTCCCATCTCCAGGCAATTTGGTGTCCACGGAGCATTTCTCGAGTTGCTCTGCTGAACTTGGTATTCCTCTAGGCTTGGCTCGTTGTTCTCTGGGAAATTCTGGAGTTGTTTAAAGGAAGTCAAGACACTGGTCGTGTTTGATGGGGAACGGGGAATGGCTCTGGAGTCAAGGTAGTGGAATCGGGCTTCAGCTCGAATTGATTTGGTGTCCATGGAGCTCCTTCGGATGGTGGTGTGACCTCAGGATCCCTCTGTACCTGTGACAGTGTTCTTGCGGACTGTTTTGAGATCCATCAAGCAAGTCGAGGCTCCTTACAATTTCATTGTGATCACGGGATTGCTCTGCATGCAGTGCAGGGGAATCGGGCCTCATCTCGTTTTGGGGGGATGTCTCATGGTTTTTCTCGAGTTGCGGTGGGGGCCTGGGTATATCCTCAAGTTACGGCGGGGATGACCCTTCAAAGCTCGTGTTTGTCCAGCGATGTCAGGACTCCTGTCGAGTTACGAGGACACCTCAGGAATCTCTTCGAGGCTTGGCAGGGCCAAAGGGACGCTTCTCGAGTTGAGTCGAGAGACCCAGGGTCCCTTTGGGGTAGCCACACGGATATTGGGATTCTTGTCAATATTCAAGAGGAGTCAGGCATCGTCACCTTTTAAAGCAGAGAACTCTGCGTGCCTTTCGAGGTGTCAAATGCATGTGAGGCATTCCATCGAAAGGAGTCGGGGAACTAGGGCTTTCCCTAGGGACTGCACAGGAGATTCAGACATCCCTTCACCTTGTGAGATGAAAGATGAGCCTGTATTCAAGCCACTGCAAGGAAACCCAGCCTCTTTCGAGTTTGGGCTTCTCGGTGTATATTCCACTTGAGGAAGTAAACTCAGGGTCCCTCCCTCACAACTACTGCTGAGAGCAGCCTCCCCTTGAGGGTCTTATGGTAAGTTGGCATACGTCTTGAGTCTAAGCCAGGCAATCAGCTCTCATCTCCAGGCAATTTGGGGTCCATGGAGCATTCCTCGATTTGCTCTGCTGAAATTGGTATTCCTCTAGGCTTGGCATGTTGTTCTCTGGGAAACTCTGGAGTTGCCTAAAGGAAGTCAAACCCTGGTCGTGTTTGATGGGGAACGGGGCATGGCTCTGGAGTCAAGGCAGGGGAATCGGGCCTCATTTCGAGTTGATTTGGGGTACATGGAGCTCCTTCACGATGCCAGTGTGACATCAGATTACCTCTGTTCTTGTGACAGTGTTCTTGCGGACTGTCTCGAGATCCATCAAGCAAGTCGAGGCTCCTTACATGTTTCATGGGGATCACGGGATTGCTCTGCATGCAGTGCAGGGGAATCGGGCCTCATCTCGCTTTGAGGGGGAAGTCTCATGGTTTTTCTCGAGTTGTGGCAGGGACCTGTGGTATATTCTCGAGTAACGGCGGGGAAGGGTATTCAAACTCGTGTTTGTCCAGCGACGTCAGGATTCCTGTTTAGTTACGAGGGACAACTCAGGAATCTCTTCAAGGCTTGGCAGGGCCAAACGGATGCTTCTCGAGGTGAAGTGGGAGACCCAGGGTCCCTTTCCAGTAGCGACAGGGATATTGGGATTCCTGTCAGTGTTCAAGAGGAGTCAGGCATCGTCACCTTTTGAAGCAGAGAGCTCTGCGTGCCGCTCGAGGTGTCAATGGCATGTGAGGCATTCCGTCGAAAGCAGTCGGGGAACTAGGGCTTTCTCTAGGGACTGCACAGGGGAATTCAGACATCACTTCACCTTGTGAGATGAAAGATAAGCCTGTATTTAAGCCTCTGCAAGGAAACCCGGCCTCCTTTCGAGTCAGGGCTTCTCGGTGTATATTCCACTTGAGGCAGCAAACACAGGGTCCCACCCTCACACCTATTGCTGAGAGAAGCCTCCTCTTGAGGGGCTTGTGGAAAGTTGGCATACGTCTTGAGTCTAAGCCAGGCAATCAGCTTTCATCTCCAGGAAATTTGGGGTCCAAAGAACATTCCTCGAGTTGCTCTGTTGAACTTGGTGTTTCTCTAGACTTGGCACGTTGTTCTCGGGGAACCTCTGGAGTTGCTTAAAGGAAGTCAACCCACTGGTAGTCTGTGTTGGGGAACTGGGGGTGGCTCTGGAGTCAAGGCAGGGGAATCGGGCCTCATCTCGAGTTGATTTGGGGTTCATGGAACTACTTCGCGATGCTGGTGTGACCTCAGGGTCCCTCTATACTTGTGACAGTGTTCTTGCAGTTTTTCTCGAGATCCATCAAGGAAGTCGAGGCTCCTTACATGTTTCATGGGGATCACGGGATTGCTCGGCATGCAGTGCAGGGGAATCGGGCCTCATCTCACTTTGATGGGGAAGTCTCATGGTTTTTCTCGAGTTGCGGAAGGGGCCTGGGGTATTTTCTCAAGTTACGGCGGGGATGGGTATTCAACACTCGTGTTTGTCCAGCGACGTCTGGACTCCTGTTTAGTTACGAGGGACACCTCAGGAATCTCTTCAAGGCTTGGCAGGGCCAAAGGGACGCTTCTCGAGGTGAGGTGGGAGATCCAGGGTCCCTTTCCAGTAGCGACAGGATATTGGGATTCCTGTCAATGTTCAAGAGGAGTCAGGCATCGTCACCTTTTAAAGCAGTGAACTCTGCGTGCCGTTCGAGGTGTCAAAGGCATGTGAGGCATTCCGTCGAAAGGAGTCGGGGAACTAGGGCTTTCTCTAGGGACTCCACAGGGGATTCAGACATCCCTTCACCTTGTGAGATGAAAAATAAGCCTGTATTCAAGCCTCTGCAAGGACACCCGGCCTGCTTTCGAGTCAGGGCTTCTCGGTGTATATTCCACTTGAGGCAGCAAATTCAGGGTCCCTCCCTCACACCTACTGCTGAGTGCAGCCTCCCCTTGAGGGTGTTGTGGAAAATTGGCATACGTCTTGAATCTAAGCCAGGCAATCAGCTCTCATCTCCAGGAAATTTTGTGTCCATGGAGCATTTCTCGAGTTGCTCTGCTGAACTTGCTATTCCTCTAGGCTTGGCACGTTGTTCTCTGGAAAACTCTGGAGTTCTCTAAAGGAAGTCCAAACACTGGTCGTGTTTGCTGGGAAACGGGGAATGGCTCTGGAGTCAAGGCAGAGGAACGAGCCTCATCTCGTGTTGATTTGGGGTACATGGATGTACTTCGCGATGCTGGTGTGACGTCAGGTTCCATCTGTACTTGTGAGAGTGTTTTTGCGACTGTCTCGAGAACCATCAAGCAAGTCGAGGCTCCTTACATGTTTCATGGGGATCACGGGATTGCTCTGCATGCAGTGCAGTGGAAACGGGCCTCATCTCGCTTTGGGGTGGGAAGTCTCATGGTTTTTCTCGAAATGAGGCGGGGACCTGGGGTATATTCTCGAGTTACGGCGGGGATGGGTATTTGAAACTCTTGTTTGTCCAGTGACGTCTGGACTCTGTTTAGTTACGAGGGACACCTCAGGAATCGCTTCGAGGTTTGGCAGGGCCAAAGGAACACTTCTCGAGGTGAGGAGGGACACCCAGGTTCCCTTTCGAATAGCGACAGGTATATTGGGATTCCTGTCAATGTTCAAGAGGAGTCAGGCATCGTCACCTTTTGAAGCAGTGAACTCTGCGTGCCTCTCGAGGTGTCAAGGGCATGTAAGGCATTCTGTCGAAAGGAGTCGGGGAACTAAGCCTTTCTCTAAGGACTCCACAGGGGATTCAGACATCCCTTCACCTTCTGAGATGAATGAGGAGCCTGTATTCAAGCCACTGCAAGAAACCCGGCCTCCTTTCGAGTCAGGGCTTCCCGGTGCATATTCCACTTGAGGCAGCAAACTCAGGGTCCCTCCCTCACACCTATGGCTGAGAGAAGCCTCTTTTGCGGGCTTGTGAAAAGTTGCCATACGTCTTGAGTCTAAGCCAGGCAATCAGCTCTCATCTCCAGGCAATTTGGGGTCCACGGAGCATTCCTCGAGTTGCTCTGCTGAACTTGGTATTCCTCTAGACTTGCATGTTTTTCTCGGGGAACCTCTGGAGACGATTAAAGGAAGTCATGCCTCCGGTCGTGTTTGATGGGGAATGGGGGATGGCTCTGGAGTCAAGGCAGGGGAATCGGGCCTTATCTCGAGTTGATTTGGCATACATGGAGCTCCTTTGCGATGCTGGTGTGACCTCAGTGTCCCTCTGTACTTTTGACAGTCGTCTTGCTGACTATCTCGAGATCCATCAAGCAAGTCGAGGCTCCTTACATGTTTCATGGGGCTCACGGGATTGCTCTGCATGCAGTGCAGGGGAATCGGTCCTCATCTCGCTTTGGGGGGAAGTCTCATGATTTTTCTCTAGTTGCGGCGGGGACCTGGGGTATATTCTCAAGTTACGGTGGGGATGGCCCTTCAACACTCTTGTTTATCCAGCGACGTCAAGACTTCTGTCGAGTTACGAGGGACACCTCAGGAATCTCTTCGAGGCTAGGCAGGGCCAAAGGGACGCTTCTCAAAGTGAGGCAGGGGACCCAGGGTCCCTTTCCAGTAGCCACAGTGATATGGGGATTCCTGTCAATGTTCAAGAGGAGTCAGGCATCGTCACCATTTGAAGCAGTGAACTCTGTGTGCCGCTAGAGGTGTCAAAGGCATGGGAGGCATTCCGTCGAAAGGATTCGGGGACCTAGCACATTCTCTAGGGACTCCACAGGGGATTAAGACATCCCTTCACCTTGTGAGATGAAAGAGGAGGCTGTATTCAAGCAACTGCAAGGAAACACTGCCTCCTTTCGAGTCAGGACTTCTCGGTGTATGTTTCACTTGAGGCAGCAAACTCAGGTTCCCTCCCTCACACATATTGCTGAGAGAAGCCTCCTGTTTAGAGGCTTGTGGAATGTTGGCATACATCTTGAGTCTAAGCCAGGCAATCAGCTCTCATCTCCAGGCAATTTGCGGTCCAAGGAGTATTCCTCATTTGCTCTGCTGAACTTGTTATTCCTCTAGACTTCGCACCTTGTTCTTGGGGAACTTCTGGAGATGCCTAAAGGAAGTCAAGCCACTGGACGTGTTTGATGGGGATCGGGGGATGGCTCTGGAGTCAAGGCAGGGGAATCGGGCCTCATCTCGAGTTGATTTGGGGTACATGGAGCTCCTTCGTGATGCTGGTGTGACCTCAGGGTCCCTCACTGCTTGTGACAGTGTTCTTGCGGATTGTCTCAAGATCCATCAAGCAAGTCGAGTCTCCCTTGATGTTTCATGGGGATCACGGGATTGCTCTGCATGCAGTGCAGGGGAATCGTTCCTCATCTCGCTTTTATGGGGAAGTCTCATGGTGTTTCTCGAGTTGCGTCGGGGACCTGATGTATATACTCGAGTTACGGCGGGGATGGCCCTTCAACACTCGTGTTTCCCCAGCGAAATCAGGACTCCTGTCGAGTTACGAGGGACACAGCTGGAATATCTTCGAGGCTTGGCAGGGCCAAAGGGATGCTTCTCGAGGTGAGGCGGGAGACCCATGGTCCCTTTCCAGTAGCTCAGGGATATGGGGATTCCGGTCAGTGTTCAAGAGGAGTCAGCTATCTTCACCTTTTGAAGCAGTGAACTCTGCGTGACGCTCGAGGTGTCAAAGGCATGTGAGGCATTACATCGAAAGCTGTCGGAGACCTAGGGCTTTCTTTATGGACTCCACAGGGGATTCAGACATCCCTTCTCCTTGTGAGATGATAGAGGAGCCTGTGTTCAAGTGACTTTAAGGAAACCCAGCCTCCATCAGAATCAGGGCTTCTCGGTGTATATTCCACTTTAGGCAGCAAATTCAGGGTCCCTCCCTCACACCTACTGCTGAGAGAAGTCTTCTCCTGAGGGGCTTGTGGAAAGTAGGCGTCCTTCTTGAGTCTAAGCCAGTCAATCAGCTCTCATCTCAAGGCAATTTGGGGTCCACGGAGCATTCCTCGAGTGGCTCTATGAACTTGGTATTCCTCTAGGCTTGGCACGTTTTTCTCGGGGAACCTCTGGAGTTCCCTAAAGTAAGTCAAGCCACTTTCGTGTTTAATGTGAAACGTGGGATGGCTGTGCAGTCAAGTCAGGGGAATCGGGCCTCATCTCGAGTTGATTTGGGGTACATGGAGCTCCTTGGCGATGCTGGTGTGACCTCAGGGTCCCTCTGTACTTGTAACAGTGTTCTTGCGGATTGTCTCGAGATCCATCAAGCAAGTCGAGTCTCCTTTCATGTTTCATGGGGATCACGGGATTGCTCTGCATGCAGTGCAGGGGAATCGTGCCTCATCTCGCTTTGAGGGGGAAGTCTCATGGTTTTTCTCGAGTTGCTCTGGGGACCTGGGGTATATTCTCGAGTTACAATGGGGATGGCCCTTCAACACTCATGTTTGTCCAGCGACATCAGGACCCCTGTCGAGTTATGAGGGAAACCTCAGGAATCTCTTCGAGGCTTGGCAGGGCCAAAGGGACGTTTCTTGACGTGAGGCGGAAGACGCAGGGTCCCTTTGCATTAGCCACATGGATATTGGGATTCTGTCAATGTTCAAGAAGTGTCAGGCATCGTCAGCTTTTGAAGCAGTGAACTCTGCGTGCCGCTCGAGTTGTCAAAGGCCTGTGAGGCATTTCGTTGAAAGGAATCCGTTACCGTGGCCTTTCTCTAGGGACTCCACATGGGACTCAGATATCCGTTCGCCTTGTGAGATGAAAGAGGGGACTGTATTCAAGCCACTGCAAGGAAACCCGCCCTCCTTTCGATTCAGGGCTTCTCGGTGTATATTCCACTTGAGGCAGCAAACTGAGGGTCCCACCCTCACACCTACTGCAGAGAGAAGCCACCTCTTAATGGGCTTGTGGAAAGTTGGCATACGTCTTGAGTCTAAGCCAGGCAATCAGCTCTCATCTCCAGGCAATTTGGGGTCCAAGGAGCATACCTGGATTTGCTCTGCTGAACTTGGTATTCCTCTAGGCTTGGCACGTTGTCCTCGGGGAACCTCTGGAGTTGCCTTAAAGAAGTTAAGACCCTGGTCGTGTTTGATGGGGAACAGGGGATGGCTCTGGAGTCAAGGAAGGGGAATTCTGCCTCATCTCGAGTTGATTTGGGGTACATGGAATTCCTTCACGAGCTGGTGTTACCTCAGGTTCCCTCTCTAATTGTGAAAGTGTTCTTGCGGACTGTCTCGAGATCCATCAAGCAAGTCGAGGCTCCTTACATGTTTCATGGGGATCACGGGATTGCTCTGCATGCAGTGCAAGGGGAATCGGGCCTCATCTCGCTTGGATGGGGGAAATCTCATGGTTTTTCTCGAGTTGCGGCGGGGACCTGGGGTATATACTCGAGTTACGGAGGGGATGGTCCTTCAAGACTCGTGTTTCCCAGCGACGTCAGGACTTCTGTCGAGTTACGAGGGACACCCAGGAATCTCTTCGAGGCTTGGCAGGGTCAAAGGGACGCTTCTCGAGGTGAGCCTGGGAGACCCAGTTTCCCTTTCCAGTAGCCACAGGAATATTGGGATTCCTCTCAATGTTCAAGAGGAGTCAGGCATCATCACCTTTTGAAGCAGTGAACTCTGCGTGCCGCTCGACGTGTCAAAGTCATGTGAGGCATTCCGTCGAAAGTCGTCGGGGACTTAGGCCTTTCTCTAGGGACTCCACTGGGGATTCAGACATCCCTTCACCTTGTGAGATGAAAGAGGACCATGTATTCAAGCCACTGCAAGGAAACCCGGCCTCCTTTCGAGTCAGGGCTTCTCGGTGTATATTCCACTTGAGGCAGCAAATCTCAGGGTTCCACACTCACACCTACTGCTGAGAGAAGCCTCCCCTTGTGGGGCTTGTGGAAAGTTGGCATACGTCTTGAGTCTAAGCCAGGCAATCAGCTCTCAACTCCAGGCAATTTGCGGTCCACGGAGCATTCCTCGAGTTGCTCTGCTGAACTTGGTATTCCTCTAGGCTTGGCAGTTGTTCTCGGGGAACCTCTAGAGTTGCCTAAAGAAAGTCAAGCGACTGATCATTTTTGATGGGGATCGGGGGTATGGCTCTGGAGTCAAGTCAGGGGAATCGGGCCTCATCTCGAGTTGTTTTGGGGTACATGGAGCCCCTTCGTGATGCTTGCGTGACCTCAGGGTCCCTCTCTACTTGTGACAGTGTTCTTGCGGATTGTCTCGAAATCCATCAAGCAAGTCGAGGCTTCTTACATGTTTCATGCGGATCACGGGAATGCTCTGCATGCAGTGAAGGGGAATCGGGCATCATTTCGCTTTGAGGGGGAAGTCTCATGGTTTTTCTCGAGTTGCGGCGGGGACCTGGGTTATATTCTCGAGTTACGGTGGGGATGGCCTTCAAAATTTGTGTTTTTCCAGCCACGTCAGGACTCCTGTCTAGTTACAAGGGACACCTCATGAATCTCTTCTAGGCTTGGCAGGGCCAAAGGGACGCTTCCCGAGGTGAGGCCGGAGACCCAGGGTCCCTTTCCAATAGCCACAGGAATATTCGGATTCCTGTCAATGATCAAGAGGAGTCAGGCATCGTCAGCTTTTGATGCAGTGAACTCTGCGTGCCGCTCGAGGTGTCAAAGTCATGTGAGGCATTCCGTCGAAAGGAGTCGGGGACCTAGGACTTTTTCTAGGGACTCCACAGGGGATTCAGACATCCCTTCACCTTGTGAGATGAAAGAGGAGCCTGTATTCAAGCCACTGCAAGGAAACCCGGCCTCCTTTCGAGTCAGGGCTTCTCAGTGTATATTCAATTGAGGCAGCAAACACAGGGTCCCTCCCTCACACCTACTGCTGAGAGAAGCCTTCTCTTGAGGGGCTTGTGGAAAGTAGGCATCCTACTTGAGTCTAAGCCAGGCAATCAGCCCTCATCTCGAGGCAATTTGGGGTGCACGGAGCATTCCTCGAGAGGCTCTATGAACTTGGTATTCCTCTAGGCTTGGCACGTTTTTCTAGGGGAACCTCTGGTGTTCCCTAAAGGAAGTCAAGCCACTGTCGTGTTTGATGTGGAAGGCGGGATGGCTGTGCAGTCAAGGCAGGGGAATCGCGCGTCATCTCGAGTTAATTTGGGGTACATGGAGCTTCTTCGCGATGCTGGTGTGACCTCAGGGTCCCACTCTACTTGTGACAGTTTTCTTGCAGACTGTCTTGAGATCCATCAAGCAAGTCGAGGCTCCTGACATGTTTCATGGGGCTCACGGAATTGCTCTGCATGCAGTGCAGGGGAATTGGGGCTCATTTCGCTTTGAGGGGGAAGTCTCATGTTTTTTCTCGAGTTGAGGCAGGGACCTGGGTTATATTCTCGAGTTACGGCATGGAAGGCCCTTCAAAGATCTTGTTTATCCAGGGACATTAGGACTCTGTCGAGTTACGAGGGACACCTCAGGAATATCTTCGAGGCTTGGCAGGGGCAAAGGTATGCTTCTCGAGGTGAGGCGGGAGACCCATGGTCCTTTTCCATTAGCTCAGGGATATGGGGATTCCTGTCAATGTTCAAGAGGAGTCAGGCATCGTCACATTTTGAAGCAGTGAACTCTGCGTGACGCTCGAAGTGTCAAAGGCATGTGAGGCATTACGTCGAAAGGAGTCGGGGACCTAGGGCTTTCTTTAGGGACTCCACAGGGGATTCAGACATCCCTTCTCCTTGTGAGATGATAGAGGAGCCTGTATTCAATTCACTGTAAGGAAACCCAGCCTCCATCCGAATCAGGGCTTCTCGGTGTATATTCCACTTGAGGCAGCAAACTCAGGGTCCCTCCCTCACACCTTCTGCTGAGAGAAGCCTTCTCTTGAGGGGCTTGTGGAAAGTAGGCATACTTCTTGAGTCTAAGCCAGGCAATCAGTTCTCATCTCCTGGCAATTTGGGGTCCACGGAGCATTCCTCTAGTGCCTCTATGAACTTGGTATTTCTATAGACTTGGCACGTTTTTCTCGGGGAACCTCTGGAGTTACCTATATGAAGTCAAGCTACTGTCGTGTTTGATGGGGAACGGGGGATGGCTCTGGAGTCAAGGCAGGGGAATCGGGCCTCATCTCGAGTTGATTTGGGGTACATGCTGCTCCTTCACGATGCTGGTGTGACCTCAGGGTCCCTCTGTGCTTGTGATAGTGTTCTTGCAGATTGTCTCGAGATCCATCAAGCAAGTCGAGTCTCCTTACATGTTTCATGGGGATCACGGGATTGCTCTGCATGCATTGCAGGGGAATCGTGCCTCATCTCGCTTTGAGGGGGAAGCCTCATGGTTTTTCTCGAGTTGCGGTGTGGACCTGGGTTATATTCTCGAGTTACGGCTGGGATGGCCCTTCAAATCTCGTGTTTGTCCAGCGACGTCAGGGCTCCTGTCGAGTTACGACGGACACCTCAGGAATCTCTTCGAGGCTTGGCAGGGTCAAAGGGACGCTTCTCGAGGTGAGCCTGGAGACCCAGTGTACCTTTCCAGTAGCCACAGGAATATTGGGATTCCTCTCAATGTTCAAGAGGAGTCAGGCATCGTCACCTTTTGAAGCAGTGAAACTCTGCGTGCATGCCGCTCGAGGTGTCAAAGTCATGTGAGGCATTCCGTCGAAAGTCGTCGGGGACATAGGCCTTTCTCTAGGGACTCCACTGGGGATTCAGACATCCCTTCACCTTGTGAGATGAAAAATGAGCCTGTATTCAAGCCACTGCAAGGAAACCCGGCCTCCTTTCGAGTCAGGGCTTCTCGGTGTATATTCCACTTGAGGCAGAAATCTCAGGGTTCCACCCTCACACCTACTGATGAGAGAAGCCTCCCCTTGTGGGGCTTGTGGAATGTTGGCATACGTCTTGAGTCTAAGCCAGGCAATCAGCTCTCAACTCCAGGCAATTTGCGGTCCACGGAGCATTCCTCGAGTTGCTCTGCTGAACTTGGTATTCCTCTAGGCTTGGCAGGTTGTTCTCGGGGAACCTCTAGAGTTGCCTAAAGAAAGTCAAGCCACTGGTCGTTTTTGCTGGGGATCGGGGGATGGCTCAGGAGTCAAGTCAAGGGAATCGGGCCTCATCTCGAGTTGATTTTGGGGTACATGGAGCTCCTTCGTGATGCTGGTGTGACCTCAGGGTCCCTCTCTACTTGTGACAGTGTTTTGGGGATTGTCTTCGAAATCCATCAAGCAAGTCGAGGCTCCTTACATGTTTCATGCGGATCACGGGAATGCTCTGCATGCAATGAAGGGGAATCGGGCCTCATTTCGCTTTGAGGGGGAAGTCTCATGGTTTTTCTCGAGTTGCGTTGGGGACCTGGGTTATATTCTCGAGTTACGGTGGGGATGGCCCTTCAAAATTTCGTGTTTTTCCAGCGACGTCAGGACACCTGTCTCCGAGTTATACGAGGACACCTCAGGAATCTCTTCGAGGCTTGGCAGGGCAAAAGGGACGCTTCTCGAGGTGAGGCGGAGACCCAGGGTCCCTTTCCAGTAGCCACAGGAATATGGGATTCCTGTCAATGTTCAAGAGGAGTCAGGCATCGTCAGCTTTTGATGCAGTGAACTCTGCGTGCCGCTCGAGGTGTCAAAGTCATGTGAGGCATTTCGTTGAAAGGAGTCGGGGACCTAGGACTTTTTCTAGGGACTCCACAGGGGATTCAGACATCCCTTCACCTTGTGAGATGAAAGAGGAGCCTGTATTCAAGCCACTGCAAGGAAACCCAGCCTCCTTTCGAGTCAGGGCTTCTCAGTGTATATTCCCAATTGAGGCAGCAAACTCAGGGTCCCTCCCTCACACCTACTGCTGAGAGAAGCCTTCTCTTGAGGGGCTTGTGGAAAGTAGGCATCCTACTTGAGTCTAAGCCAGGCAATCAGCTCTCATCTCCAGGCAATTTGGGGTGCACGGAGCATTCCTCGAGAGGCTCTATGAACTTGGTATTCCTCTAGGCTTGGCACGTTTTTCTAGGGGAACCTCTGGTGTTGCCTAAAGGAAGTCAAGCCACTGTCGTGTTTGATGTGGAAGGCGGGATGGCTGTGCAGTCAAGGCAGGGGAATCGCGCGTCATCTCGAGTTAATTTGGGGGTACATGGAGCTTCTTCGCGATGCTGGTGTGACCTCAGGGTCCCACTCTACTTGTGACAGTTTTCTTGCGGACTGTCTTGAGATCCATCAAGCAAGTCGAGGCTCCTGACATGTTTCATGGGGCTCACGGAATTGCTCTGCATGCAGTGCAGGGGAATTGGGGCTCATTTCGCTTTGAGGGGGAAGTCTCATGGTTTTTTTCTCGAGTTGAGGCAGGGACCTGGGTTATATTCTCGAGTTACGGCATGGAAGGCCCTTCAAAGATCTTGTTTATCCAGGACAGTCAGGACTCTGTCGAGTTACGAGGGACACCTCAGGAGAATCTCTTCGAGGCTTGGCAGGGCAAAGGTATGCTTCTCGAGGTGAGGCGGGAGACCCATGGTCCTTTTCCATTAGCTCAGGGATATGGGGATTCCTGTCAATGTTCAAGAGGAGTCAGGCATCGTCACATTTTGAAGCAGTGAACTCTGCGTGACGCTCGAAGTGTCAAAGGCATGTGAGGCATTACGTCGAAAGGAGTCGGGGACCTAGGGCTTTCTTTAGGGACTCCACAGGGGATTCAGACATCCCTTCTCCTTGTGAGATGATAGAGGAGCCTGTATTCAATTCACTGTAAGGAAACCCAGCCTCCATCCGAATCAGGGCTTCTCGGTGTATATTCCACTTGAGGCAGCAAACTCAGGGTCCCTCCCTCACACCTTCTACTGAGAGAAGCCTTCTCTTGAGGGGCTTGTGGAAAGTAGGCATCCTTCTTGAGTCTAAGCCAGGCAATCAGTTCTCATCTCCTGGCAATTTGGGGTCCAAGGAGCATTCCTCTAGTGCCTCTATGAACTTGGTATTTCTATAGACTTGGCACGTTTATCTCGGGGAACCTCTGGAGTTACCTATATGAAGTCAAGCTACTGTCGTGTTTGATGGGGAACGGGGGATGGCTCTGGAATCAAGGCAGGGGAATCGGGCCTCATCTCGAGTTGATTTGGGGTACATGCTGCTCCTTCGCGATGCTGGTGTGACCTCAGGGTCCCTCTGTGCTTGTTGACAGTGTTTTGCAGATTGTCTCGAGATCCATCAAGCAAGTCGAGTCTCCTTACATGTTTCATGGGGATCACGGGATTGCTCTGCATGCATTGCAGGGGAATCGTGCCTCATCTCGCTTTGAGGGGGAAGCCTCATGGTTTTTCTCGAGTTGCGGTGTGGACCTGGGTTATATTCTCGAGTTACGGCTGGGATGGCCCTTCAAATCTCATGTTTGTTTGTTCGACGTCAGGACTCCTGTCGAGTTACGACGGACACCTCAGGAATCTCTTCGAGGCTTGGCAGGGTCAAAAGGGACGCTTCTCGAGGTGAGCCTGGAGACCCAGTGTACCTTTCCAGTAGCCACAGGAATATTGGGATTCCTCTCAATGTTCAAGAGGAGTCAGGCATCGTCACCTTTTGAAGCAGTGAACTCTGCGTGCCGCTCGAGGTGTCAAAGTCATGTGAGGCATTCCGTCGAAAGTCGTCGGGGACATAGGCCTTTCTCTAGGGACTCCACTGGGGATTCAGACATCCCTTCACCTTGTGAGATGAAAAATGAGCCTGTATTCAAGCCACTGCAAGGAAACCCGGCCTCCTTTCGAGTCAGGGCTTCTCGGTGTATATTCCACTTGAGGCAGAAATCTCAGGGTTCCACCCTCACACCTATTGCTGAGAGAAGCCTCCCTTGTGGGGCTTGTGGAAAGTTGGCATACGTCTTGAGTCTAAGCCAGGCAATCAGCTCTCATCTCTCCAGCAATTTGCGGTCCACGGAGCATTCCTCGAGTTGCTCTGCTGAACTTGGTATTCCTCTAGGCTTGGCAGGTTGTTCTCGGGGAACCTCTAGAGTTGCCTAAAGGGAGTCAAGCCTCTGGTCGTGTTTGCTGGGGATCGGGGGGATGGCTCAGGAGTCAAGTCAAGGGAATCGGGCCTCATCTCGAGTTGATTTGGGGCCCATGGAGCTCCTTCGTGATGCTGGTGTGACCTCAGGGTCCCTCTCTACTTGTGACAGTGTTTTTGCGGGATTGTCTCGAAATCCATCAAGCAAGTCGAGGCTCCTGACATGTTTCATGGGCTCACGGGAATTGCTCTGCATGCAATGCAGGGGAATCGGGCCTCATCTCGCTTTGAGGGGGAAGTCTCATGGTTTTTCTCGAGTTGCGTTGGGGACCTGGGTTACATTCTCGACTTACGGCGGGGATGGCCCTTCAAAATTCGTGTTTTTTCCAGCGAAGTCAGGACTCCTGTCGAGTTACGAGGGGGACACCTCAGGAATCTCTTCGAGGCTTGGCAGGGCAAAGGGACGCTTCTCGAGGTGAGTCGGGAGAGACCCAGGGTCCCTTTCCAGTAGCCACAGGGATATATGGGATTCCTGTCAATGTTCAAGAGGAGTCAGGCTCCGTCAAATTTTGAAGCAGTGAGCTCTGCGTGCCTCTCGAGGTGTCAGAGGCATGTGAGGCATTCCGTCGAAAGGAGTCGGGGACCTAGGGCTTTCTCTAGGGACTCCACAGGTGGTGCAGACATCCCTTCACCTTGTGAGATGAAAGACTAGACTGTATTCAAGCCACTGCAAGGAAACCCGGCCTCCTTTCGAGTCAGGGCTTCTCGGTGTATATGCCCATTGAGGCAGCAATCTCAGGGTCCCTCCCTCATACCTATTGCTGAGAGAAGCCTCCTCTTGAGGGGCTTGTGGAAAGGTGGCCTACGTCTTGAGTCTAAGCCAGGGAATCAGCTCTCATCTCGAGGCAATTTGGGGTACACGGAGCAGTCCTCGAGTTGCTCTGCTGAACTTGGTATTCCTCTAGACTTGGCCCGTTGTTCTCGGGGAACCTCTGGAGTTGCCTAAAGGGAGTCAAGCCTCAGGTCGTGTTTGATGGGGAACGGGGGATGGCTCTGGAGTCAATGCAGGGGAAGCGGGCCTCATCTCGAGTTGATTTGGGGCCCATGGAGCTCCTTCGCGATGCTGGTGTGACCTCAGGGTCCCTCTCTACTTGTGACAGTGTTTTTGCGGACTGTCTCGACATCCATCAAGCAAGTCGAGGCTCCTGACATGTTTCAGGGGGCTCACGGAATTGCTCTGCATGCAGTGCAGGGGAATCGGGCCTCATCTCGCTTTGAGGGGGAGTCTCATGTTTTTCTCGAGTTGCGGCGGGGACCTGGGGTACATTCTCGACTTACGGCGGGGATGGCCCTTCAACCCTCGTGTTTGTTCAACGAAGTCAGGACTCCTGTCGAGTTACGAGGGACACCTCAGGAGTCTCTTCGAGGCTTGGCAGGGCAAAAGGGACGCTTCTCGAGGTGAGTCGGGAGACCCAGGGTCCCTTTCCAGTAGCCACAGGGATACTGGGATTCCTGTCAATGTTCAAGAGGAGTCAGGCTCCGTCAAATTTTGAAGCAGTGAGCTCTGCGTGCCTCTCGAGGTGTCAGAGGCATGTGAGGCATTCCGTCGAAAGGAGTCGGGGACCTAGGGCTTTCTCTAGGGACTCCACAGGTGGTGCAGACATCCCTTCACCTTGTGAGATGAAAGACTAGACTGTATTCAAGCCACTGCAAGGAAACCCGGCCTCCTTTCGAGTCAGGGCTTCTCGGTGTATATGCCCATTGAGGCAGCAAACTCAGGGTCCCTCCCTCATACCTATTGCTGAGAGAAGCCTCCTCTTGAGGGGCTTGTGGAAAGTGGCCTACGTCTTGAGTCTAAGCCAGGGAATCAGCTCTCATCTCGAGGCAATTTGGGGTACACGGAGCAGTCCTCGAGTTGCTCTGCTGAACTTGGTACTCCTCTAGACTTGGCCCGTTTTCTCGGGGAACCTCTGGAGTTCCTAAAGGGAGTCAAGCCTCAGTCGTGTTTGATGGGGAACGGGGGATGGCTCTGGAGTCAATGCAGGGGAAGCGGGCCTCATCTCGAGTTGATTTGGGGCCCATGGAGCTCCTTCGCGATGCTGGTGTGACCTCAGGGTCCCTCTCTACTTGTGACAGTGTTTTTGCGGACTGTCTCGACATCCATCAAGCAAGTCGAGGCTCCTGACATGTTTCAGGGGGCTCACGGAATTGCTCTGCATGCAGTGCAGGGGAATCGGGCCTCATCTCGCTTGGAGGGGGAAGTCTCATGGTTTTTCTCGAGTTGCGGCGGGGGACCTGGGTACATTCTCGACTTACGGCGGGGATGGCCCTTCAACCCTCGTGTGTTTGTTCAACGAAGTCAGGACTCCTGTCGAGTTACGAGGGACACCTCAGGAGTCTCTTCGAGGCTTGGCAGGGCAAAAGGGACGCTTCTCGAGGTGAGTCGGGAGACCCAGGGTCCCTTTCCAGTAGCCACAGGATACTGGGATTCCTGTCAATGTTCAAGAGGAGTCAGGCTCGTCAAATTTTGAAGCAGTGAGCTCTGCGTGCCTCTCGAGGTGTCAGAGGCATGTGAGGCATTCCGTCGAAAGTCGTCGGGGACCTAGGGCTTTCTCTAGGGACTCCACAGGTGGTGCAGACATCCCTTCACCTTGTGAGATGAAAGACTAGACTGTATTCAAGCCACTGCAAGGAAACCCGGCCTCCTTTCGAGTCAGGGCTTCTCGGTGTATATGCCCATTGAGGCAGCAATCTCAGGGTCCCTCCCTCATACCTATTGCTGAGAGAAGCCTCCTCTTGAGGGGCTTGTGGAAAGGTGGCCTACGTCTTGAGTCTAAGCCAGGGAATCAGCTCTCATCTCGAGGCAATTTGGGGTACACGGAGCAGTCCTCGAGTTGCTCTGCTGAACTTGGTACTCCTCTAGACTTGGCCCGTTGTTCTCGGGAAACCTCTGGAGTTGCCTAAAGGGAGTCAAGCCAGGTCGTGTTTGATGGGGAACGGGGATGGCTCTGGAGTCAATGCAGGGGAAGCGGGCCTCATCTCGAGTTGATTTGGGGCCCATGGAGCTCCTTCGCGATGCTGGTGTGACCTCAGGGTCCCTCTCTACTTGTGACAGTGTTTTTGCGGACTGTCTCGACATCCATCAAGCAAGTCGAGGCTCCTGACATGTTTCAGGGGGCTCACGGAATTGCTCTGCATGCAGTGCAGGGGAATCGGGCCTCATCTCGCTTGGAGGGGGAAGTCTCATGGTTTTTCTCGAGTTGCGGCGGGGACCTGGGGTACATTCTCGACTTACGGCGGGGATGGCCCTTCAACCCTCGTGTTTGTTCAACGAAGTCAGGACTCCTGTCGAGTTACGAGGGACACACCTCAGGAGTCTCTTCGAGGCTTGGCAGGGCAAAAGGGACGCTTCTCGAGGTGAGTCGGGAGACCCAGGGTCCCTTTCCAGTAGCCACAGGGATATACTGGGATTCCTGTCAATGTTCAAGAGGAGTCAGGCTCCGTCAAATTTTGAAGCAGTGAGCTCTGCGTGCCTCTCGAGGTGTCAGAGGCATGTGAGGCATTCCGTCGAAAGGAGTCGGGGACCTAGGGCTTTCTCTAGGGACTCCACAGGGGGTGCAGACATCCCTTCACCTTGTGAGATGAAAGACTAGACTGTATTCAAGCCACTGCAAGGAAACCCGGCCTCCTTTCGAGTCAGGGCTTCTCGGTGTATATGCCCATTGAGGCAGCAATCTCAGGGTCCCTCCCTCATACCTATTGCTGAGAGAAGCCTCCTCTTGAGGGGCTTGTGGAAAGGTGGCCTACGTCTTGAGTCTAAGCCAGGGAATCAGCTCTCATCTCGAGGCAATTTGGGGTACACGGAGCAGTCCTCGAGTTGCTCTGCTGAACTTGGTACTCCTCTAGACTTGGCCCGTTGTTCTCGGGGAACCTCTGGAGTTGCCTAAAGGGAGTCAAGCCTCAGGTCGTGTTTGATGGGGAACGGGGGATGGCTCTGGAGTCAATGCAGGGGAAGCGGGGCCTCATCTCGAGTTGATTTGGGGCCCATGGAGCTCCTTCGCGATGCTGGTGTGACCTCAGGGTCCCTCTCTACTTGTGACAGTGTTTTTGCGGACTGTCTCGACATCCATCAAGCAAGTCGAGGCTCCTGACATGTTTCAGGGGGCTCACGGAATTGCTCTGCATGCAGTGCAGGGGAATCGGGCCTCATCTCGCTTGGAGGGGGAAGTCTCATGGTTTTTCTCGAGTTGCGGCGGGGACCTGGGGTACATTCTCGACTTACGGCGGGGATGGCCCTTCAACCCTCGTGTTTGTTCAACGAAGTCAGGACTCCTGTCGAGTTACGAGGGACACCTCAGGAGTCTCTTCGAGGCTTGGCAGGGCAAAAGGGACGCTTCTCGAGGTGAGTCGGAGACCCAGGGTCCCTTTCCAGTAGCCACAGGGATACTGGGATTCCTGTCAATGTTCAAGAGGAGTCAGGCTCCGTCAAATTTTGAAGCAGTGAGCTCTGCGTGCCTCTCGAGGTGTCAGAGGCATGTGAGGCATTCCGTCGAAAGGAGTCGGGGACCTAGGGCTTTCTCTAGGGACTCCACAGGTGGTGCAGACATCCCTTCACCTTGTGAGATGAAAGACTAGACTGTATTCAAGCCACTGCAAGGAAACCGGCCTCCTTTCGAGTCAGGGCTTCTCGGTGTATATGCCCATTGAGGCAGCAATCTCAGGGTCCCTCCCTCATACCTATTGCTGAGAGAAGCCTCCTCTTGAGGGGCTTGTGGAAAGGTGGCCTACGTCTTGAGTCTAAGCCAGGGAATCAGCTCTCATCTCGAGGCAATTTGGGGTACACGGAGCAGTCCTCGAGTTGCTCTGCTGAACTTGGTACTCCTCTAGACTTGGCCCGTTGTTCTCGGGGAACCTCTGGAGTTGCCTAAAGGGAGTCAAGCCTCAGGTCGTGTTTGATGGGGAACGGGGGATGGCTCTGGAGTCAATGCAGGGGAAGCGGGCCTCATCTCGAGTTGATTTGGGGCCCATGGAGCTCCTTCGCGATGCTGGTGTGACCTCAGGGTCCCTCTCTACTTGTGACAGTGTTTTTGCGGACTGTCTCGACATCCATCAAGCAAGTCGAGGCTCCTGACATGTTTCAGGGGGCTCACGGAATTGCTCTGCATGCAGTGCAGGGGAATCGGGCCTCATCTCGCTTGGAGGGGGAAGTCTCATGGTTTTTCTCGAGTTGCGGCGGGGACCTGGGGTACATTCTCGACTTACGGCGGGGATGGCCCTTCAACCCTCGTGTTTGTTCAACGAAGTCAGGACTCCTGTCGAGTTACGAGGGACACCTCAGGAGTCTCTTCGAGGCTTGGCAGGGCAAAAGGGAACGCTTCTCGAGGTGAGTCGGGAGACCCAGGGTCCCTTTCCAGTAGCCACAGGGATACTGGGATTCCTGTCAATGTTCAAGAGGAGTCAGGCTCCGTCAAATTTTGAAGCAGTGAGCTCTGCGTGCCTCTCGAGGTGTCAGAGGCATGTGAGGCATTCCGTCGAAAGGAGTCGGGGACCTAGGGCTTTCTCTAGGGACTCCACAGGTGGTGCAGACATCCCTTCACCTTGTGAGATGAAAGACTAGACTGTATTCAAGCCACTGCAAGGAAACCCGGCCTCCTTTCGAGTCAGGGCTTCTCGGTGTATATGCCCATTGAGGCAGCAATCTCAGGGTCCCTCCCTCATACCTATTGCTGAGAGAAGCCTCCTCTTGAGGGGCTTGTGGAAAGGTGGCCTACGTCTTGAGTCTAAGCCAGGGAATCAGCTCTCATCTCGAGGCAATTTGGGGTACACGGAGCAGTCCTCGAGTTGCTCTGCTGAACTTGGTACTCCTCTAGACTTGGCCCGTTGTTCTCGGGGAACCTCTGGAGTTGCCTAAAGGGAGTCAAGCCTCAGGTCGTGTTTGATGGGGAACGGGGGATGGCTCTGGAGTCAATGCAGGGGAAGCGGGCCTCATCTCGAGTTGATTTGGGGCCCATGGAGCTCCTTCGCGATGCTGGTGTGACCTCAGGGTCCCTCTCTACTTGTGACAGTGTTTTTGCGGACTGTCTCGACATCCATCAAGCAAGTCGAGGCTCCTGACATGTTTCAGGGGGCTCACGGAATTGCTCTGCATGCAGTGCAGGGGAATCGGGCCTCATCTCGCTTGGAGGGGGAAGTCTCATGGTTTTTTCTCGAGTTGCGGCGGGGACCTGGGGTACATTCTCGACTTACGGCGGGGATGGCCCTTCAACCCTCGTGTTTGTTCAACGAAGTCAGGACTCCTGTCGAGTTACGAGGGACACCTCAGGAGTCTCTTCGAGGCTTGGCAGGGCAAAAGGGACGCTTCTCGAGGTGAGTCGGGAGACCCAGGGTCCCTTTCCAGTAGCCACAGGGATACTGGGATTCCTGTCAATGTTCAAGAGGAGTCAGGCTCCGTCAAATTTTGAAGCAGTGAGCTCTGCGTGCCTCTCGAGGTGTCAGAGGCATGTGAGGCATTCCGTCGAAAGGAGTCGGGGACCTAGGGCTTTCTCTAGGGACTCCACAGGTGGTGCAGACATCCCTTCACCTTGTGAGATGAAAGACTAGACTGTATTCAAGCCACTGCAAGGAAACCCGGCCTCCTTTCGAGTCAGGGCTTCTCGGTGTATATGCCCATTGAGGCAGCAATCTCAGGGTCCCTCCCTCATACCTATTGCTGAGAGAAGCCTCCTCTTGAGGGGCTTGTGGAAAGGTGGCCTACGTCTTGAGTCTAAGCCAGGGAATCAGCTCTCATCTCGAGGCAATTTGGGGTACACGGAGCAGTCCTCGAGTTGCTCTGCTGAACTTGGTACTCCTCTAGACTTGGCCCGTTGTTCTCGGGGAACCTCTGGAGTTGCCTAAAGGGAGTCAAGCCTCAGGTCGTGTTTGATGGGGAACGGGGGATGGCTCTGGAGTCAATGCAGGGGAAGCGGGGGCCTCATCTCGAGTTGATTTGGGGCCCATGGAGCTCCTTCGCGATGCTGGTGTGACCTCAGGGTCCCTCTCTACTTGTGACAGTGTTTTTGCGGACTGTCTCGACATCCATCAAGCAAGTCGAGGCTCCTGACATGTTTCAGGGGGCTCACGGAATTGCTCTGCATGCAGTGCAGGGGAATCGGGCCTCATCTCGCTTGGAGGGGGGGAAGTCTCATGGTTTTTTTTTCGAGTTGCGGCGGGGACCTGGGGTACATTCTCGACTTACGGCGGGGATGGCCCTTCAACCCTCGTGTTTGTTCAACGAAGTCAGGACTCCTGTCGAGTTACGAGGGACACCTCAGGAGTCTCTTCGAGGCTTGGCAGGGCAAAAGGGACGCTTCTCGAGGTGAGTCGGGAGACCCAGGGTCCCTTTCCAGTAGCCACAGGGATACTGGGATTCCTGTCAATGTTCAAGAGGAGTCAGGCTCCGTCAAATTTTGAAGCAGTGAGCTCTGCGTGCCTCTCGAGGTGTCAGAGGCATGTGAGGCATTCCGTCGAAAGGAGTCGGGGACCTAGGGCTTTCTCTAGGGACTCCACAGGTGGTGCAGACATCCCTTCACCTTGTGAGATGAAAGACTAGACTGTATTCAAGCCACTGCAAGGAAACCCGGCCTCCTTTCGAGTCAGGGCTTCTCGGTGTATATGCCATTGAGGCAGCAATCTCAGGGTCCCTCCCTCATACCTATTGCTGAGAGAAGCCTCCTCTTGAGGGGCTTGTGGAAAGGTGGCCTACGTCTTGAGTCTAAGCCAGGGAATCAGCTCTCATCTCGAGGCAATTTGGGGTACACGGAGCAGTCCTCGAGTTGCTCTGCTGAACTTGGTACTCCTCTAGACTTGGCCCGTTGTTCTCGGGGAACCTCTGGAGTTGCCTAAAGGGAGTCAAGCCTCAGGTCGTGTTTGATGGGGAACGGGGGATGGCTCTGGAGTCAATGCAGGGGAAGCGGGCCTCATCTCGAGTTGATTTGGGGCCCATGGAGCTCCTTCGCGATGCTGGTGTGACCTCAGGGTCCCTCTCTACTTGTGACAGTGTTTTTGCGGACTGTCTCGACATCCATCAAGCAAGTCGAGGCTCCTGACATGTTTCAGGGGGCTCACGGAATTGCTCTGCATGCAGTGCAGGGGAATCGGGCCTCATCTCGCTTGGAGGGGGAAGTCTCATGGTTTTTCTCGAGTTGCGGCGGGGACCTGGGGTACATTCTCGACTTACGGCGGGGATGGCCCTTCAACCCTCGTGTTTGTTCAACGAAGTCAGGACTCCTGTCGAGTTACGAGGGACACCTCAGGAGTCTCTTCGAGGCTTGGCAGGGCAAAAGGGACGCTTCTCGAGGTGAGTCGGGAGACCCAGGGTCCCTTTCCAGTAGCCACAGGGATACTGGGATTCCTGTCAATGTTCAAGAGGAGTCAGGCTCCGTCAAATTTTGAAGCAGTGAGCTCTGCGTGCCTCTCGAGGTGTCAGAGGCATGTGAGGCATTCCGTCGAAAGGAGTCGGGGACCTAGGGCTTTCTCTAGGGACTCCACAGGTGGTGCAGACATCCCTTCACCTTGTGAGATGAAAGACTAGACTGTATTCAAGCCACTGCAAGGAAACCCGGCCTCCTTTCGAGTCAGGGCTTCTCGGTGTATATGCCCATTGAGGCAGCAATCTCAGGGTCCCTCCCTCATACCTATTGCTGAGAGAAGCCTCCTCTTGAGGGGCTTGTGGAAAGGTGGCCTACGTCTTGAGTCTAAGCCAGGGAATCAGCTCTCATCTCGAGGCAATTTGGGGTACACGGAGCAGTCCTCGAGTTGCTCTGCTGAACTTGGTACTCCTCTAGACTTGGCCCGTTGTTCTCGGGGGAACCTCTGGAGTTGCCTAAAGGGAGTCAAGCCTCAGGTCGTGTTTGATGGGGAACGGGGGATGGCTCTGGAGTCAATGCAGGGGAAGCGGGCCTCATCTCGAGTTGATTTGGGGCCCATGGAGCTCCTTCGCGATGCTGGTGTGACCTCAGGGTCCCTCTCTACTTGTGACAGTGTTTTTTGCGGACTGTCTCGACATCCATCAAGCAAGTCGAGGCTCCTGACATGTTTCAGGGGGCTCACGGAATTGCTCTGCATGCAGTGCAGGGGAATCGGGCCTCATCTCGCTTGGAGGGGGAAGTCTCATGGTTTTTCTCGAGTTGCGGCGGGGACCTGGGGTACATTCTCGACTTACGGCGGGGATGGCCCTTCAACCCTCGTGTTTGTTCAACGAAGTCAGGACTCCTGTCGAGTTACGAGGGACACCTCAGGAGTCTCTTCGAGGCTTGGCAGGGCAAAAGGGAACGCTTCTCGAGGTGAGTCGGGAGACCCAGGGTCCCTTTCCAGTAGCCACAGGGATACTGGGATTCCTGTCAATGTTCAAGAGGAGTCAGGCTCCGTCAAATTTTGAAGCAGTGAGCTCTGCGTGCCTCTCGAGGTGTCAGAGGCATGTGAGGCATTCCGTCGAAAGGAGTCGGGGACCTAGGGCTTTCTCTAGGGACTCCACAGGTGGTGCAGACATCCCTTCAGCTTGTGAGATGAAAGACTAGACTGTATTCAAGCCACTGCAAGGAAACCCGGCCTCCTTTCGAGTCAGGGCTTCTCGGTGTATATGCCCATTGAGGCAGCAATCTCAGGGTCCCTCCCTCATACCTATTGCTGAGAGAAGCCTCCTCTTGAGGGGCTTGTGGAAAGGTGGCCTACGTCTTGAGTCTAAGCCAGGGAATCAGCTCTCATCTCGAGGCAATTTGGGGTACACGGAGCAGTCCTCGAGTTGCTCTGCTGAACTTGGTACTCCTCTAGACTTGGCCCGTTGTTCTCGGGGAACCTCTGGAGTTGCCTAAAGGGAGTCAAGCCTCAGGTCGTGTTTGATGGGGAACGGGGGATGGCTCTGGAGTCAATGCAGGGGAAGCGGGCCTCATCTCGAGTTGATTTGGGGCCCATGGAGCTCCTTCGCGATGCTGGTGTGACCTCAGGGTCCCTCTCTACTTGTGACAGTGTTTTTGCGGACTGTCTCGACATCCATCAAGCAAGTCGAGGCTCCTGACATGTTTCAGGGGGCTCACGGAATTGCTCTGCATGCAGTGCAGGGGAATCGGGCCTCATCTCGCTTGGAGGGGGAAGTCTCATGGTTTTTCTCGAGTTGCGGCGGGGGGACCTGGGGTACATTCTCGACTTACGGCGGGGATGGCCCTTCAACCCTCGTGTTGGTTTCAACGAAGTCAGGACTCCTGTCGAGTTACGAGGGACACCTCAGGAGTCTCTTCGAGGCTTGGCAGGGCAAAAGGGACGCTTCTCGAGGTGAGTCGGGAGACCCAGGGTCCCTTTCCAGTAGCCACAGGGATACTGGGATTCCTGTCAATGTTCAAGAGGAGTCAGGCTCCGTCAAATTTTGAAGCAGTGAGCTCTGCGTGCCTCTCGAGGTGTCAGAGGCATGTGAGGCATTCCGTCGAAAGGAGTCGGGGGGACCTAGGGCTTTCTCTAGGGACTCCACAGGTGGTGCAGACATCCCTTCACCTTGTGAGATGAAAGACTAGACTGTATTCAAGCCACTGCAAGGAAACCCGGCCTCCTTTCGAGTCAGGGCTTCTCGGTGTATATGCCCATTGAGGCAGCAATCTCAGGGTCCCTCCCTCATACCTATTGCTGAGAGAAGCCTCCTCTTGAGGGGCTTGTGGAAAGGTGGCCTACGTCTTGAGTCTAAGCCAGGGAATCAGCTCTCATCTCGAGGCAATTTGGGGTACACGGAGCAGTCCTCGAGTTGCTCTGCTGAACTTGGTACTCCTCTAGACTTGGCCCGTTTCTCGGGGAACCTCTGGAGTTGCCTAAAGGGAGTCAAGCCTCAGGTCGTGTTTGATGGGGAACGGGGGATGGCTCTGGAGTCAATGCAGGGGAAGCGGGCCTCATCTCGAGTTGATTTGGGGCCCATGGAGCTCCTTCGCGATGCTGGTGTGACCTCAGGGTCCCTCTCTACTTGTGACAGTGTTTTTGCGGACTGTCTCGACATCCATCAAGCAAGTCGAGGCTCCTGACATGTTTCAGGGGGCTCACGGAATTGCTCTGCATGCAGTGCAGGGGAATCGGGCCTCATCTCGCTTGGAGGGGGAAGTCTCATGGTTTTTCTCGAGTTGCGGCGGGGGGGACCTGGGGTACATTCTCGACTTACGGCGGGGATGGCCCTTCAACCCTCGTGTTTGTTCAACGAAGTCAGGACTCCTGTCGAGTTACGAGGGACACCTCAGGAGTCTCTTCGAGGCTTGGCAGGGCAAAAGGGACGCTTCTCGAGGTGAGTCGGGAGACCCAGGGTCCCTTTCCAGTAGCCACAGGGATACTGGGATTCCTGTCAATGTTCAAGAGGAGTCAGGCTCCGTCAAATTTTGAAGCAGTGAGCTCTGCGTGCCTCTCGAGGTGTCAGAGGCATGTGAGGCATTCCGTCGAAAGGAGTCGGGGACCTAGGGCTTTCTCTAGGGACTCCACAGGTGGTGCAGACATCCCTTCACCTTGTGAGATGAAAGACTAGACTGTATTCAAGCCACTGCAAGGAAACCCGGCCTCCTTTCGAGTCAGGGCTTCTCGGTGTATATGCCCATTGAGGCAGCAATCTCAGGGTCCCTCCCTCATACCTATTGCTGAGAGAAGCCTCCTCTTGAGGGGCTTGTGGAAAGGTGGCCTACGTCTTGAGTCTAAGCCAGGGAATCAGCTCTCATCTCGAGGCAATTTGGGGTACACGGAGCAGTCCTCGAGTTGCTCTGCTGAACTTGGTACTCCTCTAGACTTGGCCCGTTGTTCTCGGGGAACCTCTGGAGTTGCCTAAAGGGAGTCAAGCCTCAGGTCGTGTTTGATGGGGAACGGGGGATGGCTCTGGAGTCAATGCAGGGGAAGCGGGCCTCATCTCGAGTTGATTTGGGGCCCATGGAGCTCCTTCGCGATGCTGGTGTGACCTCAGGGTCCCTCTCTACTTGTGACAGTGTTTTTGCGGACTGTCTCGACATCCATCAAGCAAGTCGAGGCTCCTGACATGTTTCAGGGGGCTCACGGAATTGCTCTGCATGCAGTGCAGGGGAATCGGGCCTCATCTCGCTTGGAGGGGGAAGTCTCATGGTTTTTCTCGAGTTGCGGCGGGGACCTGGGGTACATTCTCGACTTACGGCGGGGATGGCCCTTCAACCCTCGTGTTTGTTCAACGAAGTCAGGACTCCTGTCGAGTTACGAGGGACACCTCAGGAGTCTCTTCGAGGCTTGGCAGGGCAAAAGGGACGCTTCTCGAGGTGAGTCGGGAGACCCAGGGTCCCTTTCCAGTAGCCACAGGGATACTGGGATTCCTGTCAATGTTCAAGAGGAGTCAGGCTCCGTCAAATTTGAAGAAGCAGTGAGCTCTGCGTGCCTCTCGAGGTGTCAGAGGCATGTGAGGCATTCCGTCGAAAGGAGTCGGGGGACCTAGGGCTTTCTCTAGGGACTCCACAGGTGGTGCAGACATCCCTTCACCTTGTGAGATGAAAGACTAGACTGTATTCAAGCCACTGCAAGGAAACCCGGCCTCCTTTCGAGTCAGGGCTTCTCGGTGTATATGCCCATTGAGGCAGCAATCTCAGGGTCCCTCCCTCATACCTATTGCTGAGAGAAGCCTCCTCTTGAGGGGCTTGTGGAAAGGTGGCCTACGTCTTGAGTCTAAGCCAGGGAATCAGCTCTCATCTCGAGGCAATTTGGGGTACACGGAGCAGTCCTCGAGTTGCTCTGCTGAACTTGGTACTCCTCTAGACTTGGCCCGTTGTTCTCGGGGAACCTCTGGAGTTGCCTAAAGGGAGTCAAGCCTCAGGTCGTGTTTGATGGGGAACGGGGGATGGCTCTGGAGTCAATGCAGGGGAAGCGGGCCTCATCTCGAGTTGATTTGGGGCCCATGGAGCTCCTTCGCGATGCTGGTGTGACCTCAGGGTCCCTCTCTACTTGTGACAGTGTTTTTGCGGACTGTCTCGACATCCATCAAGCAAGTCGAGGCTCCTGACATGTTTCAGGGGGCTCACGGAATTGCTCTGCATGCAGTGCAGGGGAATCGGGCCTCATCTCGCTTGGAGGGGGAAGTCTCATGGTTTTTTCTCGAGTTGCGGCGGGGACCTGGGGTACATTCTCGACTTACGGCGGGGATGGCCCTTCAACCCTCGTGTTTGTTCAACGAAGTCAGGACTCCTGTCGAGTTACGAGGGACACCTCAGGAGTCTCTTCGAGGCTTGGCAGGGCAAAAGGGACGCTTCTCGAGGTGAGTCGGGAGACCCAGGGTCCCTTTCCAGTAGCCACAGGGATACTGGGATTCCTGTCAATGTTCAAGAGGAGTCAGGCTCCGTCAAATTTTGAAGCAGTGAGCTCTGCGTGCCTCTCGAGGTGTCAGAGGCATGTGAGGCATTCCGTCGAAAGGAGTCGGGGACCTAGGGCTTTCTCTAGGGACTCCACAGGTGGTGCAGACATCCCTTCACCTTGTGAGATGAAAGACTAGACTGTATTCAAGCCACTGCAAGGAAACCGGCCTCCTTTCGAGTCAGGGCTTCTCGGTGTATATGCCCATTGAGGCAGCAATCTCAGGGTCCCTCCCTCATACCTATTGCTGAGAGAAGCCTCCTCTTGAGGGGCTTGTGGAAAGGTGGCCTACGTCTTGAGTCTAAGCCAGGGAATCAGCTCTCATCTCGAGGCAATTTGGGGTACACGGAGCAGTCCTCGAGTTGCTCTGCTGAACTTGGTACTCCTCTAGACTTGGCCCGTTGTTCTCGGGGAACCTCTGGAGTTGCCTAAAGGGAGTCAAGCCTCAGGTCGTGTTTGATGGGGAACGGGGGATGGCTCTGGAGTCAATGCAGGGGAAGCGGGCCTCATCTCGAGTTGATTTGGGGCCCATGGAGCTCCTTCGCGATGCTGGTGTGACCTCAGGGTCCCTCTCTACTTGTGACAGTGTTTTTGCGGACTGTCTCGACATCCATCAAGCAAGTCGAGGCTCCTGACATGTTTCAGGGGGCTCACGGAATTGCTCTGCATGCAGTGCAGGGGAATCGGGCCTCATCTCGCTTGGAGGGGGAAGTCTCATGGTTTTTCTCGAGTTGCGGCGGGGACCTGGGGTACATTCTCGACTTACGGCGGGGATGGCCCTTCAACCCTCGTGTTTGTTCAACGAAGTCAGGACTCCTGTCGAGTTACGAGGGACACCTCAGGAGTCTCTTCGAGGCTTGGCAGGGCAAAAGGACGCTTCTCGAGGTGAGTCGGGAGACCCAGGGTCCCTTTCCAGTAGCCACAGGGATACTGGGATTCCTGTCAATGTTCAAGAGGAGTCAGGCTCCGTCAAATTTTGAAGCAGTGAGCTCTGCGTGCCTCTCGAGGTGTCAGAGGCATGTGAGGCATTCCGTCGAAAGGAGTCGGGGACCTAGGGCTTTCTCTAGGGACTCCACAGGTGGTGCAGACATCCCTTCACCTTGTGAGATGAAAGACTAGACTGTATTCAAGCCACTGCAAGGAAACCCGGCCTCCTTTCGAGTCAGGGCTTCTCGGTGTATATGCCCATTGAGGCAGCAATCTCAGGGTCCCTCCCTCATACCTATTGCTGAGAGAAGCCTCCTCTTGAGGGGCTTGTGGAAAGGTGGCCTACGTCTTGAGTCTAAGCCAGGGAATCAGCTCTCATCTCGAGGCAATTTGGGGTACACGGAGCAGTCCTCGAGTTGCTCTGCTGAACTTGGTACTCCTCTAGACTTGGCCCGTTGTTCTCGGGGAACCTCTGGAGTTGCCTAAAGGGAGTCAAGCCTCAGGTCGTGTTTGATGGGGAACGGGGGATGGCTCTGGAGTCAATGCAGGGGAAGCGGGCCTCATCTCGAGTTGATTTGGGGCCCATGGAGCTCCTTCGCGATGCTGGTGTGACCTCAGGGTCCCTCTCTACTTGTGACAGTGTTTTTGCGGACTGTCTCGACATCCATCAAGCAAGTCGAGGCTCCTGACATGTTTCAGGGGGCTCACGGAATTGCTCTGCATGCAGTGCAGGGGAATCGGGCCTCATCTCGCTTGGAGGGGGAAGTCTCATGGTTTTTCTCGAGTTGCGGCGGGGACCTGGGGTACATTCTCGACTTACGGCGGGGATGGCCCTTCAACCCTCGTGTTTGTTCAACGAAGTCAGGACTCCTGTCGAGTTACGAGGGACACCTCAGGAGTCTCTTCGAGGCTTGGCAGGGCAAAAGGGAACGCTTCTCGAGGTGAGTCGGGAGACCCAGGGTCCCTTTCCAGTAGCCACAGGGATACTGGGATTCCTGTCAATGTTCAAGAGGAGTCAGGCTCCGTCAAATTTTGAAGCAGTGAGCTCTGCGTGCCTCTCGAGGTGTCAGAGGCATGTGAGGCATTCCGTCGAAAGGAGTCGGGGACCTAGGGCTTTCTCTAGGGACTCCACAGGTGGTGCAGACATCCCTTCACCTTGTGAGATGAAAGACTAGACTGTATTCAAGCCACTGCAAGGAAACCCGGCCTCCTTTCGAGTCAGGGCTTCTCGGTGTATATGCCCATTGAGGCAGCAATCTCAGGGTCCCTCCCTCATACCTATTGCTGAGAGAAGCCTCCTCTTGAGGGGCTTGTGGAAAGGTGGCCTACGTCTTGAGTCTAAGCCAGGGAATCAGCTCTCATCTCGAGGCAATTTGGGGTACACGGAGCAGTCCTCGAGTTGCTCTGCTGAACTTGGTACTCCTCTAGACTTGGCCCGTTGTTCTCGGGGAACCTCTGGAGTTGCCTAAAGGGAGTCAAGCCTCAGGTCGTGTTTGATGGGGAACGGGGGATGGCTCTGGAGTCAATGCAGGGGAAGCGGGCCTCATCTCGAGTTGATTTGGGGCCCATGGAGCTCCTTCGCGATGCTGGTGTGACCTCAGGGTCCCTCTCTACTTGTGACAGTGTTTTTGCGGACTGTCTCGACATCCATCAAGCAAGTCGAGGCTCCTGACATGTTTCAGGGGGCTCACGGAATTGCTCTGCATGCAGTGCAGGGGAATCGGGCCTCATCTCGCTTGGAGGGGGAAGTCTCATGGTTTTTCTCGAGTTGCGGCGGGGACCTGGGGTACATTCTCGACTTACGGCGGGGATGGCCCTTCAACCCTCGTGTTTGTTCAACGAAGTCAGGACTCCTGTCGAGTTACGAGGGACACCTCAGGAGTCTCTTCGAGGCTTGGCAGGGCAAAAGGGACGCTTCTCGAGGTGAGTCGGGAGACCCAGGGTCCCTTTCCAGTAGCCACAGGGATACTGGGATTCCTGTCAATGTTCAAGAGGAGTCAGGCTCCGTCAAATTTTGAAGCAGTGAGCTCTGCGTGCCTCTCGAGGTGTCAGAGGCATGTGAGGCATTCCGTCGAAAGGAGTCGGGGACCTAGGGCTTTCTCTAGGGACTCCACAGGTGGTGCAGACATCCCTTCACCTTGTGAGATGAAAGACTAGACTGTATTCAAGCCACTGCAAGGAAACCCGGCCTCCTTTCGAGTCAGGGCTTCTCGGTGTATATGCCCATTGAGGCAGCAATCTCAGGGTCCCTCCCTCATACCTATTGCTGAGAGAAGCCTCCTCTTGAGGGGCTTGTGGAAAGGTGGCCTACGTCTTGAGTCTAAGCCAGGGAATCAGCTCTCATCTCGAGGCAATTTGGGGTACACGGAGCAGTCCTCGAGTTGCTCTGCTGAACTTGGTACTCCTCTAGACTTGGCCCGTTGTTCTCGGGGAACCTCTGGAGTTGCCTAAAGGGAGTCAAGCCTCAGGTCGTGTTTGATGGGGAACGGGGGATGGCTCTGGAGTCAATGCAGGGGAAGCGGGCCTCATCTCGAGTTGATTTGGGGCCCATGGAGCTCCTTCGCGATGCTGGTGTGACCTCAGGGTCCCTCTCTACTTGTGACAGTGTTTTTGCGGACTGTCTCGACATCCATCAAGCAAGTCGAGGCTCCTGACATGTTTCAGGGGGCTCACGGAATTGCTCTGCATGCAGTGCAGGGGAATCGGGCCTCATCTCGCTTGGAGGGGGAAGTCTCATGGTTTTTCTCGAGTTGCGGCGGGGACCTGGGGTACATTCTCGACTTACGGCGGGGGGGATGGCCCTTCAACCCTCGTGTTGTTTTTCAACGAAGTCAGGACTCCTGTCGAGTTACGAGGGACACCTCAGGAGTCTCTTCGAGGCTTGGCAGGGCAAAAGGAACGCTTCTCGAGGTGAGTCGGGAGACCCAGGGTCCCTTTCCAGTAGCCACAGGGATACTGGGATTCCTGTCAATGTTCAAGAGGAGTCAGGCTCCGTCAAATTTTGAAGCAGTGAGCTCTGCGTGCCTCTCGAGGTGTCAGAGGCATGTGAGGCATTCCGTCGAAAGGAGTCGGGGACCTAGGGCTTTCTCTAGGGACTCCACAGGTGGTGCAGACATCCCTTCACCTTGTGAGATGAAAGACTAGACTGTATTCAAGCCACTGCAAGGAAACCCGGCCTCCTTTCGAGTCAGGGCTTCTCGGTGTATATGCCCATTGAGGCAGCAATCTCAGGGTCCCTCCCTCATACCTATTGCTGAGAGAAGCCTCCTCTTGAGGGGCTTGTGGAAAGGTGGCCTACGTCTTGAGTCTAAGCCAGGGAATCAGCTCTCATCTCGAGGCAATTTGGGGTACACGGAGCAGTCCCTCGAGTTTGCTCTGCTGAACTTGGTACTCCTCTAGACTTGGCCCGTTGTTCTCGGGGAACCTCTGGAGTTGCCTAAAGGGAGTCAAGCCTCAGGTCGTGTTTGATGGGGAACGGGGGATGGCTCTGGAGTCAATGCAGGGGAAGCGGGCCTCATCTCGAGTTGATTTGGGGCCCATGGAGCTCCTTCGCGATGCTGGTGTGACCTCAGGGTCCCTCTCTACTTGTGACAGTGTTTTTGCGGACTGTCTCGACATCCATCAAGCAAGTCGAGGCTCCTGACATGTTTTCAGGGGGCTCACGGAATTGCTCTGCATGCAGTGCAGGGGAATCGGGCCTCATCATCTCTTGGAGGGGGAAGTCTCATGGTTTTTCTCGAGTTGCGGCGGGGACCTGGGGTACATTCTCGACTTACGGCGGGGATGGCCCTTCAACCCTCGTGTTGTGTTCAACGAAGTCAGGACTCCTGTCGAGTTACGAGGGACACCTCAGGAGTCTCTTCGAGGCTTGGCAGGGCAAAAGGGACGCTTCTCGAGGTGAGTCGGGAGACCCAGGGTCCCTTTCCAGTAGCCACAGGGATACTGGGATTCCTGTCAATGTTCAAGAGGAGTCAGGCTCCGTCAAATTTTGAAGCAGTGAGCTCTGCGTGCCTCTCGAGGTGTCAGAGGCATGTGAGGCATTCCGTCGAAAGGAGTCGGGGACCTAGGGCTTTCTCTAGGGACTCCACAGGTGGTGCAGACATCCCTTCACCTTGTGAGATGAAAGACTAGACTGTATTCAAGCCACTGCAAGGAAACCCGGCCTCCTTTCGAGTCAGGGCTTCTCGGTGTATATGCCCATTGAGGCAGCAATCTCAGGGTCCCTCCCTCATACCTATTGCTGAGAGAAGCCTCCTCTTGAGGGGCTTGTGGAAAGGTGGCCTACGTCTTGAGTCTAAGCCAGGGAATCAGCTCTCATCTCGAGGCAATTTGGGGTACACGGAGCAGTCCTCGAGTTGCTCTGCTGAACTTGGTACTCCTCTAGACTTGGCCCGTTGTTCTCGGGGAACCTCTGGAGTTGCCTAAAGGGAGTCAAGCCTCAGGTCGTGTTTGATGGGGAACGGGGGATGGCTCTGGAGTCAATGCAGGGGAAGCGGGCCTCATCTCGAGTTGATTTGGGGCCCATGGAGCTCCTTCGCGATGCTGGTGTGACCTCAGGGTCCCTCTCTACTTGTGACAGTGTTTTTTTTCGGACTGTCTCGACATCCATCAAGCAAGTCGAGGCTCCTGACATGTTTCAGGGGGCTCACGGAATTGCTCTGCATGCAGTGCAGGGGGAATCGGGCCTCATCTCGCTTGGAGGGGAAGTCTCATGGTTTTTTCTCGAGTTGCGGCGGGGACCTGGGGTACATTCTCGACTTACGGCGGGGATGGCCCTTCAACCCTCGTGTTTGTTCAACGAAGTCAGGACTCCTGTCGAGTTACGAGGGACACCTCAGGAGTCTCTTCGAGGCTTGGCAGGGCAAAAGGGACGCTTCTCGAGGTGAGTCGGGAGACCCAGGGTCCCTTTCCAGTAGCCACAGGGATACTGGGATTCCTGTCAATGTTCAAGAGGAGTCAGGCTCCGTCAAATTTTGAAGCAGTGAGCTCTGCGTGCCTCTCGAGGTGTCAGAGGCATGTGAGGCATTCCGTCGAAAGGAGTCGGGGACCTAGGGCTTTCTCTAGGGACTCCACAGGTGGTGCAGACATCCCTTCACCTTGTGAGATGAAAGACTAGACTGTATTCAAGCCACTGCAAGGAAACCCGGCCTCCTTTCGAGTCAGGGCTTCTCGGTGTATATGCCCATTGAGGCAGCAATCTCAGGGTCCCTCCCTCATACCTATTGCTGAGAGAAGCCTCCTCTTGAGGGGCTTGTGGAAAGGTGGCCTACGTCTTGAGTCTAAGCCAGGGAATCAGCTCTCATCTCGAGGCAATTTGGGGTACACGGAGCAGTCCTCGAGTTGCTCTGCTGAACTTGGTACTCCTCTAGACTTGGCCCGTTGTTCTCGGGAACCTCTGGAGTTGCCTAAAGGGAGTCAAGCCTCAGGTCGTGTTTGATGGGGAACGGGGGATGGCTCTGGAGTCAATGCAGGGGAAGCGGGCCTCATCTCGAGTTGATTTGGGGGGCCCATGGAGCTCCTTCGCGATGCTGGTGTGACCTCAGGGTCCCTCTCTACTTGTGACAGTGTTTTTGCGGACTGTCTCGACATCCATCAAGCAAGTCGAGGCTCCTGACATGTTTCAGGGGGCTCACGGAATTGCTCTGCATGCAGTGCAGGGGAATCGGGCCTCATCTCGCTTGGAGGGGGAAGTCTCATGGTTTTTCTCGAGTTGCGGCGGGGACCTGGGGTACATTCTCGACTTACGGCGGGGGGATGGCCCTTCAACCCTCGTGTTTGTTCAACGAAGTCAGGACTCCTGTCGAGTTACGAGGGACACCTCAGGAGTCTCTTCGAGGCTTGGCAGGGCAAAAGGGACGCTTCTCGAGGTGAGTCGGGAGACCCAGGGTCCCTTTCCAGTAGCCACAGGGATACTGGGATTCCTGTCAATGTTCAAGAGGAGTCAGGCTCCGTCAAATTTTGAAGCAGTGAGCTCTGCGTGCCTCTCGAGGTGTCAGAGGCATGTGAGGCATTCCGTCGAAAGGAGTCGGGGACCTAGGGCTTTCTCTAGGGACTCCACAGGTGGTGCAGACATCCCTTCAGCTTGTGAGATGAAAGACTAGACTGTATTCAAGCCACTGCAAGGAAACCCGGCCTCCTTTCGAGTCAGGGCTTCTCGGTGTATATGCCCATTGAGGCAGCAATCTCAGGGTCCCTCCCTCATACTATTGCTGAGAGAAGCCTCCTCTTGAGGGGCTTGTGGAAAGGTGGCCTACGTCTTGAGTCTAAGCCAGGGAATCAGCTCTCATCTCGAGGCAATTTGGGGTACACGGAGCAGTCCTCGAGTTGCTCTGCTGAACTTGGTACTCCTCTAGACTTGGCCCGTTGTTCTCGGGGAACCTCTGGAGTTGCCTAAAGGGAGTCAAGCCTCAGGTCGTGTTTGATGGGGAACGGGGGATGGCTCTGGAGTCAATGCAGGGGAAGCGGGGCCTCATCTCGAGTTGATTTGGGGCCCATGGAGCTCCTTCGCGATGCTGGTGTGACCTCAGGGTCCCTCTCTACTTGTGACAGTGTTTTTGCGGACTGTCTCGACATCCATCAAGCAAGTCGAGGCTCCTGACATGTTTCAGGGGGCTCACGGAATTGCTCTGCATGCAGTGCAGGGGAATCGGGCCTCATCTCGCTTGGAGGGGGAAGTCTCATGGTTTTTTTCGAGAGTTGCGGCGGGGACCTGGGGTACATTCTCGACTTACGGCGGGGATGGCCCTTCAACCCTCGTTGTTTCAACGAAGTCAGGACTCCTGTCGAGTTACGAGGGACACCTCAGGAGTCTCTTCGAGGCTTGGCAGGGCAAAAGGAACGCTTCTCGAGGTGAGTCGGGAGACCCAGGGTCCCTTTCCAGTAGCCACAGGGATACTGGGATTCCTGTCAATGTTCAAGAGGAGTCAGGCTCCGTCAAATTTTGAAGCAGTGAGCTCTGCGTGCCTCTCGAGGTGTCAGAGGCATGTGAGGCATTCCGTCGAAAGGAGTCGGGGACCTAGGGCTTTCTCTAGGGACTCCACAGGTGGTGCAGACATCCCTTCAGCTTGTGAGATGAAAGACTAGACTGTATTCAAGCCACTGCAAGGAAAGCCCGGCCTCCTTTCGAGTCAGGGCTTCTCGGTGTATATGCCCATTGAGGCAGCAATCTCAGGGTCCCTCCCTCATACCTATTGCTGAGAGAAGCCTCCTCTTGAGGGGCTTGTGGAAAGGTGGCCTACGTCTTGAGTCTAAGCCAGGGAATCATCAGCTCTCATCTCGAGGCAATTTGGGGTACACGGAGCAGTCCTCGAGTTGCTCTGCTGAACTTGGTACTCCTCTAGACTTGGCCCGTTGTTCTCGGGGAACCTCTGGAGTTGCCTAAAGGGAGTCAAGCCTCAGGTCGTGTTTGATGGGGAACGGGGGATGGCTCTGGAGTCAATGCAGGGGAAGCGGGCCTCATCTCGAGTTGATTTGGGGCCCATGGAGCTCCTTCGCGATGCTGGTGTGACCTCAGGGTCCCTCTCTACTTGTGACAGTGTTTTTGCGGACTGTCTCGACATCCATCAAGCAAGTCGAGGCTCCTGACATGTTTCAGGGGGCTCACGGAATTGCTCTGCATGCAGTGCAGGGGAATCGGGCCTCATCTCGCTTGGAGGGGGAAGTCTCATGGTTTTTTTTCGAGTTGCGGCGGGGACCTGGGGTACATTCTCGACTTACGGCGGGGATGGCCCTTCAACCCTCGTGTTTGTTCAACGAAGTCAGGACTCCTCCTGTCGAGTTACGAGGGACACCTCAGGAGTCTCTTCGAGGCTTGGCAGGGCAAAAGGAACGCTTCTCGAGGTGAGTCGGGAGACCCCAGGGTCCCTTTCCAGTAGCCACAGGGATACTGGGATTCCTGTCAATGTTCAAGAGGAGTCAGGCTCCGTCAAATTTTGAAGCAGTGAGCTCTGCGTGCCTCTCGAGGTGTCAGAGGCATGTGAGGCATTCCGTCGAAAGGAGTCGGGGACCTAGGGCTTTCTCTAGGGACTCCACAGGTGGTGCAGACATCCCTTCACCTTGTGAGATGAAAGACTAGACTGTATTCAAGCCACTGCAAGGAAAGCCGGCCTCCTTTCGAGTCAGGGCTTCTCGGTGTATATGCCCATTGAGGCAGCAATCTCAGGGTCCCTCCCTCATACCTATTGCTGAGAGAAGCCTCCTCTTGAGGGGCTTGTGGAAAGGTGGCCTACGTCTTGAGTCTAAGCCAGGGAATCAGCTCTCATCTCGAGGCAATTTGGGGTACACGGAGCAGTCCTCGAGTTGCTCTGCTGAACTTGGTACTCCTCTAGACTTGGCCCGTTGTTCTCGGGGAACCTCTGGAGTTGCCTAAAGGGAGTCAAGCCTCAGGTCGTGTTTGATGGGGAACGGGGGATGGCTCTGGAGTCAATGCAGGGGAAGCGGGCCTCATCTCGAGTTGATTTGGGGCCCATGGAGCTCCTTCGCGATGCTGGTGTGACCTCAGGGTCCCTCTCTACTTGTGACAGTGTTTTTTTTGCGGACTGTCTCGACATCCATCAAGCAAGTCGAGGCTCCTGACATGTTTCAGGGGGCTCACGGAATTGCTCTGCATGCAGTGCAGGGGAATCGGGCCTCATCTCGCTTGGAGGGGGAAGTCTCATGGTTTTTCTCGAGTTGCGGCGGGGACCTGGGGTACATTCTCGACTTACGGCGGGGATGGCCCTTCAACCCTCGTGTTTGTTCAACGAAGTCAGGACTCCTGTCGAGTTACGAGGGACACCTCAGGAGTCTCTTCGAGGCTTGGCAGGGCAAAAGGAACGCTTCTCGAGGTGAGTCGGGAGACCCAGGGTCCCTTTCCAGTAGCCACAGGGATACTGGGATTCCTGTCAATGTTCAAGAGGAGTCAGGCTCCGTCAAATTTTGAAGCAGTGAGCTCTGCGTGCCTCTCGAGGTGTCAGAGGCATGTGAGGCATTCCGTCGAAAGGAGTCGGGGACCTAGGGCTTTCTCTAGGGACTCCACAGGTGGTGCAGACATCCCTTCACCTTGTGAGATGAAAGACTAGACTGTATTCAAGCCACTGCAAGGAAACCCGGCCTCCTTTCGAGTCAGGGCTTCTCGGTGTATATGCCCATTGAGGCAGCAATCTCAGGGTCCCTCCCTCATACCTATTGCTGAGAGAAGCCTCCTCTTGAGGGGCTTGTGGAAAGGTGGCCTACGTCTTGAGTCTAAGCCAGGGAATCAGCTCTCATCTCGAGGCAATTTGGGGTACACGGAGCAGTCCTCGAGTTGCTCTGCTGAACTTGGTACTCCTCTAGACTTGGCCCGTTGTTCTCGGGGAACCTCTGGAGTTGCCTAAAGGGAGTCAAGCCTCAGGTCGTGTTTGATGGGGAACGGGGGATGGCTCTGGAGTCAATGCAGGGGAAGCGGGCCTCATCTCGAGTTGATTTGGGGCCCATGGAGCTCCTTCGCGATGCTGGTGTGACCTCAGGGTCCCTCTCTACTTGTGACAGTGTTTTTTTTGCGGACTGTCTCGACATCCATCAAGCAAGTCGAGGCTCCTGACATGTTTCAGGGGGCTCACGGAATTGCTCTGCATGCAGTGCAGGGGAATCGGGCCTCATCTCGCTTGGAGGGGGAAGTCTCATGGTTTTTTCTCGAGTTGCGGCGGGGACCTGGGGTACATTCTCGACTTACGGCGGGGATGGCCCTTCAACCCTCGTGTTTTGTTCAACGAAGTCAGGACTCCTGTCGAGTTACGAGGGACACCTCAGGAG